>CACRSC010000050.1:207634-229606 GCA_902651635.1 Mastigamoeba balamuthi | reverse complement strand
GGGCTGATCTCCAGTGTGGCTCACGGCCCTCACAATCCGGGCAGGACCACCAAGTGTCTGCGGGTCCGGCGGCGCTGGGCCAGGGCCTGCGGGAGAAGGGGCAGGGCCAGGATGCTACTGGGGACGCGCGCGTGGTACCAGGGACAGCAAGACACCCCGGGCGCAGTTGCGGCTGTTGGCCAGAGCCCTTCTGTGCGTGCGGTACACTAAGTAGCAAAGTTGGTTCCCGAGGGGGTGTTGTGTGTTGTGCGTGTCGGGGTATCGGCGGGACTGGGAAGGGAGGCGACGGCAGCGGCAGCGGCAACGCTCACTTGGCGTCGTCGAGCACGAGCCTCTGGGCGGGCGAGGTGGCCCTGGTGGCGTTGGCGGCGACGGTGGCGCCGAGGTCCTTCTCCCAGAGCGCGCGCTCCTCGTCCGAGGCGAACTCGAGGGTCCAGCGGGGCTTGCGCTTGGCCGCGTCCATGAGCAGCAGCGCGTGCTCCCTCTTGGCCGACACGGCCACGCGGGCGACGCGCGCGATGGCCGCGACCTCGATGAGCGCAAAGGGCTGCGCGGGGGACCGGGGCGCCTTGGACTGCTCGCAGAGCACGAGCACGTCGGTGAAGAGGAAGCAGTAGGGGCTGTGGCCCAGCCGCGAGCCCTTCTTCTCCAATCGCACGAGGCGGCCCTCGCGCACGGGCCGCCTGTCGGCGCTGACCAGCGCGACGCCGCAGGCCTCGAGGCCCTCGATGCTCTCGGCGATGGCGATGGCCCGGCGCGCGGCGTCGCCCGAGCGCGGGTCGACGCCGCTGTTGATGCGCTCCGTGACGGCCAGCAGCGCCTTCTCGGCCGCCTGCAGCAGCGCGCGGTCGGCGTGCTGCTTGGGCGTGAACTTGCGCAGCTCCTTGAGCAGCAGCAGGTAGCGCGGCAGGCGCTGCACGGGCATCACCAGGAAGCTCTGCAGCGTCAGCTTGTTGGCCTGCCGCGCCTCAAAGTCCCGCACGGCCGCCAGGAACGCGGGCGACTTGGCCGCCAGGTAGTGCACGCTGACGATCGACCCCGCGTAGTTGCGCAGGTACGGCCCGTAGCAGGCCATCGCGTCGGCCTTGAGCAGGAAGACGTCGCCCAGCGTCGCCTCGCCGCCCCAGACAGACATGCGCATCCGCAGGTCCGTCAGGAACTCCCGGTGGAACACCGCGATGGCCTCGAGGTTCGCGAAGATCGCCTCCATCTCGTCGGGCGCCACCGACTCGCGCCGCGACCGCGACGCCCGCAGCCACGCGGCCTGCAGCGGCGTGATCAGGTCGCGCACCAGCGAGTCGAGCGACGTCGAGTAGCTCTCCTCGGTCTGCAGGATCTCGTCGGCCACGCGCTTGCGCATCGCCGTGCGCGCACGCAGCACGCGCTCCGCCTCGGCCTTGGACATCTTCGGCTCGCCCGACGCCGGCGTCGACTGCGGCGACAGCGTCGACGGCGACGACGACGGGGGCTTGGCCGGCGACTTGAGGGGCTGCGGGGAGGCGCCTGCGGGCTGCTGCTGCGACCCCAGCAGCCTCAGGGTCGAGGGGAACCTGCGGGGGTTCGGGGACTTCGATCGCAGCCCCCGCTGCTCGGGAGACCCCGCGGACGACTCGTCGCACTCGGACGCCTCCTCCAGCGTGATCTGGAGGGGCAGCGGGTAAGAGAGAGAGGCCAAGGGTGATGATTGTTTTGCCCATTCGCTCTCGGGCATAATCGAGCGGGCTTCTATTTCAAAATTGAAGGCAAAAGTGCAATTACAAATCTGCAAAGCAAAAGCAATTGAATGTGGACACTGGGCAGAGTAATTTGTGACGCAATATTATCGCAGAATTCAAGTAACTTTTCAAGAAGGCAAAATGAAGAAAAAGCGATGGTCTGTGAACGCCCTGCCTGAACAGCACAGCCCTCGCAATGCGCAAGCACGCCTGGCACAGAGCACGAGTGGCATGGTGGGGGTACGGGGGTGCGCACCATCTTGTCCTCGCCGTCGTTGAGGAGGCGCATGAACGCGTAGTCGAGGTCGAAGCGCTCGCGCAGGTAGGCGACGAGGCTGGCGACCCTGCGGCCGTTGCCCAGCACAATGTCCTGCGGCGTGCAGCAGTCGAGCGACGAGAACGTGCTCTGCATGACGATGCGGAACAGCAGGCAGGCGTTCTGCATGGCGCTCCACATGATCTTGGGGCTCTCGTCGTACGCCGGCAGCTGCGTCTTGGTCACGCACTCGACGAGCCTCAGCAGCTTCACTCCGTTGCGCACGTCGGCCCCGAAGTTCTCCATCGCGACGCCCAGCCCCTCCATCTTCTTGTTGGCCTGCAGGTGCGCAACGGGCGTCGGTCAGTCCAGAGTGCAGAGAGGGAGAGGGAGAGGGAGAGGGAGAGGGAGAGGGAGAGGGAGAGGGAGAGGGAGAGGGAGAGGGAGAGGGAGAGGGAGGGCGCGACGGACCCACGCGAGCAGCTCGCGGTGCTGCTCGAGCTCGGCGACGTCCGAGGGCGAGGAGGCGGCCGAGCTGACGTCGTCGAGCTGCTCCTTGACGAGGATCTGGCTGAAGAGCGAGCGCGAGGCCTTGGTGCTGCGGATGGCGACCGAGACCTTGCCCATGCGGTGCAGCGACGTGGCGAAGACGTAGAGGTGGTTGACGACGACGGTCATGTTCTTGCCCTCGAAGAGGTCCGACGGCATGAACAGGTCGCTGTCCCGTATGCCCAGCGCCTTGCAGGCCTCCATGTAGTGGTTCAGGTTCTCGAGCTGCATAAACGGCACGTTCATCTTGTGTATCTTGGACACCAGCCCGGGCTTGATCTTGTTCACCAGCCTGCGCGCGTGCTGGACGTTACCAATTGATGCAACGAACGTATTGACCCGAAATGAGGCCAAAAACACGGAAAATCGACAGAAACGTCAAGGCAAGGCACACAGCACAACTGAGCACAGCAGGAGAGCGAAATCAAGTGCGCATATCCGACGGGATGCGCACGTAGAGCCAACTGCCGGGGGCGGGAAGGAAGAGAGTGCGGGATACCTGCAGAGGATGACGCCCGACTTGAGCGCCGAGGTGATCGACGGCGCGTTGTCGAAGAGGTGCGGCTCCTCGAGCACCGCTGCGATCCACTCGCGGACCGACTGCTCGACGTCGGTGTTGTACATGAGCTCCGACTTGACCCGCGCGTCGTCGTCCTGGCGCGTGACGTCTGCCAGCCGCGCCCTGCCCGGCAGCCCCTGCGCCGACTCGGAGTACCGCACCTTGGCGGCCTCGTCGGCGGCCTGCTCGAGGCTCTCGTACGACGGCGGCGGCGAGAACTTGATCGCGGCCATCGACTTGGAGCGGCGCACAGAGGTCACCTTGGCGGGCGCGGGCGGCGTGCCCTCGGAGAGGCCGCCCTGCGACGACGTCGACGCGCGCTGGAGCCACAGCACGTTGCCGACGACGCAGTGCAGGTCGCGGCCCTCGTACATGGCCGACGAGGCGAACATGTGGTGCTCCTGCGCGCCCACCTTCCTGCACCCGTCGAGGTACCTCTGCACGGCCTCCTGTGCTCGCCGGGGGGGCGTGGGGTCCGTCAGCGCTGGGGCTGAGGGGAGGCGCGCCAGAGCGGCCGGCGCACCATCTGCTTGAAGGGGATGGCCGACGCGTGCGGCACCACGACAGTGTCGGGGAAGAACTTGTTGAGCAGCCTGCGAGGGCCACGTTAGCGCCAGTCCCTGAGCTGCGGGGTGCAGAGCGTAGCGAAGTCCGCAATGGCAACGCGCACTCGGGCACACGGCACACGAAAAAACGAAGGTATCGACGAGTGCGCCCTCGCACGAGGGCACACACACTGTTCTGGCACGCAGTCCGCACACGGAAGAGTGCAACGCATAGAGAAGCCCACATTGGCACTGGCACTGGCACACACGACACAGCGACAAACGCACGCAACCAAAGGCAACAACGAGCCAACGCTATGGCGCACACTGCTGGCACCCGCTCCACGTGGGAGCCTGGCAGTCCGCACACACTGCTGGGCACTCGCAGACCGCTCGCTCGCACACTCGGCACAGACACCGACAGGCAACGCGAGACAACGCGAGACAACGCGGGACAACGCGAGACAACGCGAGACAACGCGAGGCAGCGGCAGAGGGGAGCGCACTTGCAGAGGACGGTGCCGTCGGCGAGCAGCGAGGTGAGCGGCGTCGCGGGGTCCGTGAAGCGCGTGTCGCGGGTCTGCTCGGCGAGCCACTTGCGGGCCGTGTCCTCGGGGCTGAGGGCCTTGGCCCCCGCGCTGGCGCTCCGCTCGACGCCCCCGCCGCACGACGCCGCAGACGCCGTCGACGCCGACGACCCGGGCGTGCCCTCCTCGTCCCCGCCCCGGCGCTTGTGCCTGTGCTTGTGCTTGTGGCGGTGCTGCCGAGCGGACTTGTCCTCCTCGGACCGCTCGGCCTCGGCCTGCCAGTAGAGATTTTCCCCACAGCGCGATATTTTCCGTCAGATTTTTTGCTCGCCACTTGTCGGGTGGCCCTTCCCCCTCTTCCCACTGACGCAGGGGCCCCGCCGTGAGGCGACCGTTGTAGGGCCCTGCACGCGGGCACACGGGAGGGCAGGGGCCAACCGCGCCGGTAAACCGCTGGGCACGCGCGAATAAACGCTCAGACCCGGTGGGACCCCCCCACAACCGCCGTTGCTGCCTGCCGCCGCCTGCGCAGCCCCGCACTGGCCCCTTTATGCGCGATTTCAGATCTCGCCCCCACAGGAACCGCAAAAAACCGCGGAAACACCGCAGGGCCTCTTCCGCGGGCCCGAGACGCGTCTCGAACGCGCACGACCCGCTCCCCGTGGGCCCGCGGGCGACGATAAGCGGTGGGGAGTTGTCCCGAAAACCGCACAGAAACGTCCAATCCAATGGGGGGGAGCCCACTCCACCCCGCAGGCGCACCAAACTCGGGGGCCCGCTGGCGGCGTCGAGAGCGCTGGGAACCGGAGGAGACTCGGCAGGGGGGGTGCTGGGCGGCGGCAGAACCGTCGGGGGCGTGGGCGGCGCCTGGGGCTCCGCAGCGGTCGGCTCGGGCGCCGCGGGCGCTGCGGGCGCCGCGAGAGCGTCGGCGGGCGCTGGGCAGCAGCAGGGCGACGGGGCGTCGCTCGGAGAAGCGTCGGGGGCGGTGGGCGGCGCGGGTGCCGTGTCCGCCTCGTCCGCCATCTCTGCGTGCTAATCTTAACCGACAACACAGATTCTAAATGAATGTTTTGATTATTCGTGGATACTTGAGTTCCCAAGCAGATTTCCGTCAGCACGGGTTGGGCTCGGGGCGGCTCGCCCATATCCGGAATCACGCGTTCTTTGCCGCTCAGCGCAGATGCTGTGCTGGTGGCCAGTGCCGATGCTTGAGGAGACCTCTCGGCGCTTCTCCTGTTTGGACTGGATTCTCTGGACTTCACCATGAAGATTCTCTCAATATCCCGAGATATTTGACGTAGCGTAGCCTGGGGAATGGCGGAGGCGTTTGCGAGTCTGCTCTCGTTGCTGCGCTCCGACCCTCTCATGTGCGCCGCGCGGCCCCTGCCGTCGTCCGCCCTCACCTCCGGGCCGCCCCCAGCGACGAGTACGCGGTGCTCAAGGGCCCCGCGGCGCCCGCGTGCGTGTGCCAGCCCGAGCCCCACAAGCTCTGCGTCCCCTCGGCCCTCGTCCCCGCCATGTGCGCACACGCCGCCCGCTCGACCCCCAGCGGCCGCACCGACCTCCTCGAGCACACCCGCGCCGTCCTCCTGCTGCGCCCCGACCTCCTCTCGGCGTGGGGCGCCCGCAAGCGCGCCGTGCTGCAGCTGCTGGCCGCTGGCGGCGGGTCTGGCGCGGAATCGGCGCGAGAGGCGGCGGTCGTGGCGGCGGAGGTGGCGCTGGCGGACCTCGTGCTGACGCAGTGGCCCAAGAGCGCAGAGACGTGGGCGCACAGGCGCTGGGCGCTGATGAGGGGCCCGGCGGGCGTCTGCCTCGCCGCCGAGTCGCGCGCCTGCGAGCGCGCAGCGCAGCGCCACCCGAGGAACTACTACGCGTGGTCGCACAGGCGAGCGCACAGCCCCCGCATAGGAAACCCCCCACCCCTGCAAGCACTTGCGTTTTGCCCGCGAAAGGAAGCAGCCGATAGCCCGAAAAGGCGCCAATTGCTCGATGCGGGCATCGGAATTCCCAGGAATCTGACTGGGAAATAACTGCGTGCGCAGGGCGTGGGCTCTGGAGCACGCGAACGCCACGCTCGACGAGACCCGCGAGGAGGCTGAGAGGGCCGTGGCCTGGCTGCGGACGCACCCCGCGGACCACTCGGGCGCGCACTACGCGGTGCTGAGCTGCGCGGCGCTCGCGAGGGCGACGGGGCACAGCGGCCGCCTCGAGCAGAGGGTCAGGATTTCCCCGTTGTTGGAATTCAATTCACTTGAATTCACTTCAATTTCAATCCCTCCCCTGGGCGGGCCAGTGCGACGCCTGCGCCGTCCTGCGGGCCTGCGCCGAGCTCGTGCGCGAGACCTGCACGTTCTTCGCCGGGCACGAGGCGCTCTGGTGCGCCCTGCGCGAGGCGGGCCACGTGGTGCGCTCGGAGGCGCGCGGGGCGCACGGGTCTCAGGCGCAGGATTTCTTCGCTGTTGACGTGGCGGAGTGGGAATTGGGAGCTGCGGCGAGGGAGCCGCGGGACGACCGCGGGGGGAGGTTCGACATCACGGCAGAGCTGACGCTGGGGTCGTTCGTCGGGGCTGTGCGGGAGTCACCGATGTGCGCTCACTTTGCCCAGATAACTGGGCACATATCTTGGAGCCAAGACAATCGCCCTTATCTGACACGTGTCAGGAGTGACGTCGCACGAGAATTCCGGTTCGCGTGCTGGGCGCTGAGCGACCAGTCGGACGCCAAGACCGCCGAGTGCGCACGCCGGTACTGGAATTGGCTTCAACGAGAAGCAGCAGCAGAGCGCGCCACCCGCGTTTAACGCAGTAAGACATATCTGACGGTCGGCGAGATATGCGCATCTCTGAGGTCAGCTAGTGTATCACTGACTGGCCAAGGGGATACGGTCACCTCACCCAAGGTAATTCCCGCTTTGCTTGGATTCCCGCATGAGAAATCACCCATAAATCTCCGCATATCTATGCTGCCAGCCCCTGTCCTAAAAATAGGAGCAGAACCTATTTCGCCCGTCGCTCTCTCTCCCCTGCCCTGTCTGCCTGTCTGCCCCCCCGCCCGCTGAACGCCCGCCCGCCCGTCCCTCCCCACAATGGTGCCTCGCGCCCCGCTCCCTCCCCGCCCCGCGCGCCCTGGCTGACGGGCCCCCAGATCACGAGGAAGCAGATCGAGGCCCGCGAGCAGGCGCGCAGGCGCCAGGACGCAGCCATCCAGGAGACGGCGCAGTTCGTCAAAAGGTCCCCGGGCATCCCAGCCCCAGCCCCAGCGTGAGACTGAGCGCGTGACCCTCCTCCCCCAGGAGCCAGATGGCTGCGGTCAACACGCAGAGCGAGCAGGCGGTCGACATCATGCGGCGCCAGAAGCGCAGGGACGCGCTCGACCAGGAGATGGCCATCGAGCAGCAGATGGCAGCCGTGCGCGCGCGCGCCCCCGGGGGCCTCGTGCGGGACTGACGGGAGCGGAATGCGGACCCGCCGCCGCTGTGGTCTATTTTTAGGAGGAGGGGAAGGAGGCGGAGATCCTGCAGGCCGCAGAGGCCGCGCGCGAGGCCGAGGCGGAGCGGCGCAGGCAGGAGGAGATCATCAAGGAGGAGCGCCTGCGGCAGATCATCCGCGAGGAGAGCCCCGAGCTGCGGGAGCTGGAGAGCAAGCTGCGGCTGGCTGCGGTCAACCGCGAGCGGACGCTGCAGCAGGAGACGCTCAAGAAGCAGGCAGAGCAGCGGGCGCTCGAGGACCAGGCGCTGGCCAAGCAGAACGAGGAGTACCAGAAGACGCTGGACATGCGCGCCGAGATGGAGTCGCTGCGCACCAAGCGGGCCAACGTGACGCGCGAGGACATTGTGGGGCAGATCAAGGAGAAGGAGGAGCAGCGCAGGCGCGAGCAGGAGGAGTTCCGCCGCGAGCGCGAGATCATCGACTCGATAGTCGCCCGCGTCCAGAAGGAGGAGCGCGAGTGCGTGCACCCACCTTCCTCTCTCTCTCTCTCTCTCTCTCTCTCTCTCTTTCTCTGTGTCTGTGTCTCTGTCTTCCCTGTCTTCTCTGTCTTTCTCCGTCTCTCTGTCTCTGTCTATCTGTTCTGTCTCTGTGTCTCTGTCTCTGTTTCTGTCTATCTGTTCTGTCTCTGTCTCTCTCTCTCTGTCCTCTCTGTCTGTCTTGTCTCTATCTCTATGCCTCTCTCCGTCTCACTCCCTCTATGTCCTTCGGCTGACCACGCGTGCGTGCGGCTGACCTCGTGCAGCAAGGAGGCCATGAAGATGAGGCAGAGGGAGGACATCCTCAAGGAGCAGGAGCAGCATCTGCGCTCCAAGCACGAGTGGGAGGACCGCGAGCGTCAGCGCCTCGTCGAGGAGGAGCGCAAGATCGCCGAGTACGCCGAGAACAAGCAGCGCCTCGACGATGAGGCCGCCTCACATGTACTTTGCCTTCTTTCTCTCGTTTTCTCCTTGTGGGGGCGCAAAATCAACTGATTCGGGGGAACTCGGCACGCAGGCAAAGAACAAGCAGCAGTCCAAGGACTCGTACGTGCAGCAGATGAGCGAGGAGATCGAGGAGAGGAAGAAGCGGCTGGAGGAGCTGGAGAACGCGCGGGTGCAGGCGCACGTGCGGGCCGTCGAGGAGGCCGAGCGCATCAAGCACCTCGAGGAGGAGCACAAGCGCGAGGCCTCGAAGCTCGAGGCGCTGGCGCAGATGAAGGAGACGATCCGCAACAAGGAGCTGCTGAGGGAGCAGCGCAAGCGCGAGCAGGAGGCGATGGCCGCGCTGACCAAGGCGCAGGCCGAGGAGGAGAAGCGGCGCGAGGAGGCGCGCCAGGAGCAGGTCAGGGAGCAGCAGGCCAAGACGCGCCTGCAGCTCGAGCAGGCGCTGCTCAACAAGCGCTCGATGTACGACCGCGAGCAGGAGCAGGTGCGCCAGCTCGACGCCAAGGGCAAGGCCACGGAGGAGGAGCGCCGCCGCATCGTCGAGGAGGAGCGCCGCAAGCTGCTCCGCGAGCACGCAGAGAAGCTGCTCGGGTACCTGCCGCCCGACATCGAGCGCGAGATCGCCAAGCTCAACATCACCACCGCCGCGGAGCAGTCGGCGGCTTCGTCGAGGGGCGCCTCGCCCCCGGCCAGCTCGGGCAGCATGGGGGCCGGCGGGGCTGGCCTCTCGCTGCCGAGCCTCTCGCCCGGCCGCAGCCTCTCGCCCGGTCGCCAGAACCGCAGGAGGTAGGAAGAGCAGTGGCAGCCAGCCACCCTGCACGCCACGCACGCACACGCAATGATTGTAGTCGCAACACTCGACCCTCTCTCTACACACTGTCTCTGTTTGAACGACCAACACGCCATCACATTAGAAAACCCCGCACAGTGGCTGCCTCGTCTCTCGGGCCCGTTTGTTCCTGCTGGCCTTGCGCAGTCCGTAAGTCCGTAGCACGACAGCGGGCGAGCGAGATCAGGTGGTCGGGAGGGCTTCCGTGGCGGTGGGTGCGGTGTTGTTGGCCGCTTATGGGCAAATCACCCCACTTCACCACGGAAATGCCGGGTTTTGTATCTTTCTCTATTTTTAGCCCACTGCGCTCCGCTCCGCGCCGCCACCGGCCGGCCGGCCGCTCGCATCGGGTTGCCGCTGCTGCGCGGGCTGAGCCGGACCGCCTCCGGGCCCACTCGAGCGGAAATCAGGCCAGGATGTCCGAGAAAATCGTGAGAATTGAACACGAGATCTCGCACGCGGAAAAATGCGGCCCACCGAAGCACCGCAGAGATCTCAGTGGCATCACCACGGCACACGTCATCAGCTCCCCCACATAGCATTTCGACCCGAACCCCCCTACGCCTTTTGGGCCGGGCCACACTCTTCCTCTCACACACAGACATCTCTCGGTCTCTCCGTCTCTCTTCCCTCACACCACGCGGCCAGCAGAGCCCAGCACAGAGCACACACCACACCAGACACACGGGAGAGACGGGGATGGGGAGGCTCGTGGCCCTCTGGGCGGCAGCGGCTCTGCTGAGCGTTGCGGCGGGTTCGGCGACGCAGTGGGTCAACCCGACGGCGTGGCCCGACGTCGGCAACAACTACGCGCCCGACGGCGTCTACCCGACGTGGTTCGACCGCGGGGCCACGTTCTGGTTCTCGCTGCTGCGCGAGACCTACGGCGACACGACCATCTTCTCGCCGACGTGCTTCGCGGGGCTCTCGGGCTTCTTCTTCAACAGGGGCAGCGTCACCCAGGCCTCGTACCCCTCGGCCCCCATGGGCCTCAACACGCTCCGCGTCGCCCGCTTCCACGCCTCGGACAGGTCCGCTGGGGTCCCCTCGCCTCCCCTTGGCACGGCGGATATCCGTGAAATTCCTCCGCTTCGGGGCCAAGATGGCCGCCCCCTCCGCAGAAAGAGGGCCGAACTCATCTGTCGGGGAAAATGCGAGCCGAGATTGCTCTTGTGAATTGGGGAAATATCAGGAATAGGGGGCCATCGGGGAGACTCAACGGCCACTCCCCCGCCCCTCCCCCCGCAGGTTCAACAACTGCCTCAACGTGGCGGCCGGCATGGTGGCTGCGGACGCGACGGGGCAGCTGGCCGACTGCGACGGGACGGCCACGACGACGCGGTACACGAGCTACCTGGCAGCGGCCACCGCCCAGGCCACCGTCTACGAGTACAGCTTCGCCCGCCCCTTCACGCCCCCCTGGTACTACATGCTCCACGCCCCCGTCATGGCCGTCAGTGCGTCTCCCTCCCTCCACCATCCCGTTGCCCACAACTGCAAAAATGCCCCTCAATTTCTATTTTCAATTGTAATCCGGGGATCTGCAAACCGGAAAAACCGCCGGGACTGCCTTCTCTGCCGGCGAGTGCGAACGGGTTGGCCTCTCATTCCCCCCTTGTTGTGCGAGCGGAGGGGTCCCCCGGCAACAGCAATCGAGCGTCGGTTCTCTCGTTGCATTTTCCCTTTTACAGAAAACCGCGAGACGGTTTTTGCCCCCCCCCGAAGACGCCGCGACAACAAACGGAAAGAGCGTGTCTCGGACTGACGGCTGCGCGGGGGGCACGCAGCGGACCTGGCGAGCCAGTCGGGGTGGAAGAGCGGCAACGAGCTGTGGTACACGCTGTTCAACTCGCCGCTGACGCTGGCCAACGCGGGCGAGCTCTCGTGCTCGGGCATGGCCTCGAACGACGGCACGCACCTCAACGCCTACTCGATCTCGTGCGTGCAGACGGCCGAGTGCGAGTCGTGCACGGCGTCGAACCCCTCGGCGCAGTCGTGGTCGAACCACCTCATCGCGACGGCGGGGCACACGTACGCCTACTACACGACGGCCATGTGGTTCGCCGTCACGCTGGGCAACACCGTCACGGGCGTCCAGGTCGTCGCCAACGGGGGGACCCCCACGAGCCTGAGCCGCGTGAACTCGGGCAACCACTGGTACTCGTACTCGGGCTTCAGCAAGAAGCGCGCCTGCACGATGTACCACTTCCTCGTGACCGACGGCACCAACACGTACCGCTACCCCACCGTCGGCGAGTTCGGGACCATCCACCTCAACGGCTGCAGCGTCGACTACGTGTCGTGCGCCTGCGCCTCGGGCGACGGCGCCTGCTGCTCGGACAACTGCAACTTCGACACCTCGGGCACGTCGTGCGGCACCAACGACGAGTGCGTGACCTCGGAGTGCACGGGCTCGTCGGCGACCTGCCAGGTCACCAACACCGGCGACGGCACGGCGTGCGGCAACAAGACGGCGGGCACGTGCCGCGTGTCGGACACGTGCCAGAGCGGCGCTTGCGTCTCGGGCGACTTTGCCGACGGGACGCTCTGCGGCCTCAACGAGACCTGCAGGAACGACACGTGCATCGACGGCACCTGCACGCGCATCGTCCGGCCCAACGGTGCCGTCTGCGCGTCCGTCGCCGACGGCGTCTGCACGCTCGACTCGCAGTGCTCGGCGGGAGTCTGCACGCCCGTCTACCAGCCCGCCTCGCACACCTGCGCCACCGCCAGCCCCGGCGACCCCTGCGACGCCGACGACAAGTGCTCGGGCATCAACGGCACGTGCGAGACGCGCCACGCGCCCGTCAACACGTCGTGCGGCACGGCCACCTCGTGCATCCTCTCGTTCCTCTGCGACGGCTCCGGCGTGTGCCTCGAGGACCGGCTGCCCAACGGCACCGTGTGCGCGGCGGCCACCCCGGGGCTGCTCTGCGACGCGGCCGACGAGTGCCAGGACGGCGTCTGCGTCGACTACGTGCTGCCCTCGGTCACGCTGTGCCGCAACTCGTCCGACGCCGCGGGCTGCGACCCGCCCGAGTACTGCGCGGGCGTCAACGGCACGTGCCCGCCCGACGTGCCCATCGACATGTCCTGCCACTGCGCGCTCTACACCGACCCGCACCAGTGCGACCTCGACGCGGGCTGCCAGTGGTGCGGCGACTGGGGCTGCCTGCCGTACAGCAACGTGTCTGGCTCGGACTACTGCCGCGTGCACGCCTGCAACGCCACGACGACAGACCTCTTACAGGAGTCGTTCGTCGAGACGACCGTCTGCCCCGTGACGCTGGCCAACGCGACGTCGCTGGAGATGGTGTCGCCGGTGCGCAAGACGGAGCTGACCATCGCCCGCGAGCTCTGCTTCGTGCTCGACGTGGAGTCGCTGGCGCTGGCGACCACGTCGGCCATCGACAGCGGCATCATCAACGTCACCGTCGTCGTCTACAACGCCACGGCCGCCGGCGACGCGCCGCACACGCTGCTGCTCTCGCGCCCGGCGCACGTCGACGTCGACGTCGCGGGCCTGAACCTCGTCTCGGTCAACCTCACGCAGACCATCGCCGACTTCTTCGTCATCGCCCCCAACACGCTATACTTTGTGGGCATCTCCTTCGCCAACACGTGCCCCCACATCGACATCGTCAACCTCGACGAGTCCGGCGGGCAAGGGCCCTCGCGCAAGAGGTCGGCGGGCGTCTCGACGTTCGTGCGCGACCCGACGGTGCCCGGGTCGTCGTGGACGACGACCAACGTGTCGTTCGGCGTGACGGCGGCGCTGTGGACGGGCATCTGCGGCGACAGCATCGTGGCGGGGACCGAGCAGTGCGACCTGTCGGACTGGTGCCTCGGCGACTGCACCTGCGGGGCCTTCGCCGCGTCGTCGGGCGGCCTCTGCGTCTGCAACGAGACGCTCCCGGTGCTCGACGGCCACACGTTCGTCGGGCCTCCGACGCTCGAGGTCGACTTCACGAGCGCCGATGACGTCGTCCTCCTGACGGTCGTGCTGCCCGAGACCAACCCCGGTAGAGGGCACCCGGTGGCCAGCATCGTCAACCCGCGCAACGGCCTCAACGTGTCGTACTTCACGCCGCTGGCGCTGAGCCTGATCAACCCCTGCGAGTGGGGCGTGACGGCCAACACGACCATCGCGGAGCTCATGACCTACGGCGTCCCGAGGGTCGTGGCGTACCCGGCGCACTACGCGCTGAGCTTCGCCATCGAGGTCGCGTGGGTCGAGAACGTGACGATGCACCGCAGCACCGGCGTGCCGGTGGCGCGCTACATGTCGTCGACGCTGACGTTCGAGGTGCTGGTGGCGCGCCAGCTGTCTGTGACGGCCAACGTGACGATGGTCGACTCGACGCTGCTGTGGGCGTACATCAAGCGCGGGTACCTCGTCATCCCAGACGCCCCGGCGCTGCCGTACTTCGAGGTGGCCATGGACACGATGCCCAAGGCCGACGGCATCTACGTCGTCAACGACTCGTTCCACTACGGCTCGCACACGGGCCAGCGCATCTCGACCATCAGCGACCCGACGCTCGTGGGCTACTCGCTCGAGGTCGACGGCTACGTGCTGCAGTCGTGGCTGTTCAACGTCTACCTCAACAACTCGGCCGTCTGCTCGATGGGCTCGGGCGACAACTTCACGCTCTCCTACGCCCTGGCGTCGCTGCTGGGCGAGCAGGCCGCCGGGACGCAGCTGATGGCGCTGTCGCTGGCCACCTCGGAGACGTGGTGCTCCGTCTCCAACGCCACCGTGACGCTGGCCGCCGACATGACCGTATACGCCGCCGACACCCCCATGACGACGGCCGCCCGCCGCTTCCTGCGCGGGTCGACGGCGTACTTCAGGATCGAGGTCCCGACGCCGCAGTACGGGATGACCATCCAGGAGGTCTTCCTCACGAGCGTCAGCGTCTCGGGCGGCGCCCTGATCGTGGCCCCGGGCCCCGTCGGCGCCGAGTGGGCCCTCTCGAACATCTCGTGCCCGGGGCTGCACAACAACGAGGCCTGCTTCTCGCTGCTGCTGCCCATGGCCGACCTGCAGGAGAGCGCGCAGCTCTCGGTCACGGCCACCGTCTACGTCGACGTCTCGACCAGGCGCCGCTCGTTCGCGCTCGACAGCCGCGCGAGCGTGGCCAGCGCGCACGTGTTCATCACACACCCGAGGCCCGGGGCCGCCCAGGCGACGGCGGCGCAGGGCGAGGCCGCCGCGAGGCCGTCGACGGTCGTTGTGTACCGCGTGACGCCGATGTTCATGGCGCTGGTGGGGACGCTGACGTGCGTCGCCATCCTGAGCGTCATGGCGGCCGTCTACGTCATGAACAGGCCGGACAGCATCCCTCTGTGATCTCCCTGCTCCTCTCGTGTCCTCTCATCTCCTGCCTTGTGCGATGCTCGACCACCACCACCCCCTCATCGCCCGCACACGCCATAGCCACGCAGCACACCTCCTCGCCAACGCCATCACAGCACACAGCACCCTCGTCATACACGCAAACAAGACCCCCAGTAGCACCGCAAGGCAACCCAAACCCCAAAGGGAAAAAAACAACAGAGGCTCGCATTCTAAGTCCATAGCCGTGTGCACACTGAACGGGGAAGCACAGAGTGCCTGTATTGTGCCTAAAAGACTAAACGCGATGGATCATCACACAGTTCCGTATCTAGATGTTTCAGTGGTCAGTCCGAGTGCGACAGACGCTTGACTTGGGCGACAAAGGCAGCCCTGCTGCGCCTGTTGGCCCACGAGCCGAACAGCACGAGGGCCAGGGCACCCGTGCCCAGCCCCACGGCGCACTCGCCGTCTCCCGCGAGCAGCAGGGCCCCCGCGTGCAGCGCCATCGACGCCAGGGCGGCCGCGGAGCTGCGGGGCCACGCGACGCTTCCGGCAGAGACGAACGCGGCGACGATGACGACGCTGGCCGCCACGGGCAGCACCGAGACGGGCCCCCGCTCGCAGAAGGCGTTCAGGTACCACGAGCAGGCGGCCATGCAGGACGCGCAGCCCACGCAGAGCGCCTCGTGCAGGACGGGCGTCCACGAGACGTCGAGCAGCGGGCGGGCTGCCACGAGTCAATCAATTGAGAAAGCGCGGGCGAAAAACCGACCATAACCGACAAACGAAAACAGCGGGCGCACGCCCCTCCGACCCCCCGAGGCGGCCCGGGCGGCAGACCCGGCCGAGACGCGGCGCGAGCGGCGGGATCTCGAAAATAGGAGGGCGTATCGGGAAAATGTTCGCACCGAGGGCGTAGGACCACTGCAGGGCCATCATGGCGATGCCGGCGGACCAGAACGCGCTGGCGGCCCGCTGGTCGCGCGCGAAGGGGTCGACCGAGGTGAGGGCGAGGCAGGCGGCGGTGGTGAGGGCCTGGGCGGCGAGGAAGACGTGGTGCCTGTCGCCCAGGCAGCTGTGCAGGCGCTGCTGGGCGTAGGCGGCCTCGAGGGCACGCGAGCCGAAGCGCCCAGAGGCCGCCGTGAGGGCCTCGTCGCCGGGTCGGAGGCGGGGCACCACGATGCGGTGGGCTGCGGGGCTGCGGGGCTGCTGCTGGGCCATGGGGGGGCTGCTGGGCTGCTGGGCTGCTTTGCACTGAGCGGCTGGTGGGGATATTGGCGTCTGTTGACGTGGCGGGACAGATTTGGCCCGGAATCAGGGAGGATCTGCCAGCTCACTTTCCTGCATTTTTCTCAGACAGTTAACTGACAACCTCGCCAGAGATCCCGGATTCACGAGATACCGGAGATCCTTTCTCTCTGCGATCTCCGTATCTTTCTCCTCCGGCCAACACCGCGCGCGCGCCATGGCGCAGCAGAGACAGAGACGCGTCCACGTCGCGTTTCTGAGCGAGTGCACCGGGTTCCCGCCCGAGGACCTCCTCCTCGACGCCCTGCACTCGCGCTTCGCCGTCACCGAGTCCTACACGGCCCCCGACCTCGCCGCCGCCCTCGCCGCCTCGCCGCCGCCGTCGGCCGTCTTCCTCGTCGACGCCGCCGCCCCCGACGCCACGTCATCGCACGCCGCCCTCCGCTCGCTCGTCGCCGACGCGGGCGGCGCCGTCGTCGCCTGCGGGTCGCTCGCCGCCCGCCCAGATGACGTGTCGCGGCTCCTCGGCGCCGTCTTCGGCGTGACGTGGCGCTGCGTGGCCGCCGCGCCGTCGCCGGCTCTGCTCAACCCGTCGTCGGATCTCGCGCGGTTCCGCACGGGTCTCGCCGCGTCGTTCGAGGCGCCGTGGTCGGCCGTCGTCGCGGGGCTGCCGGGCGATGACGTGGCGTGCGTCTACGGCGCCGCAGACGGCGGTGCGGGAGCGGCGGTGGCGTTCGGGCGCGTGGGGCGGGGGCACGTGGGGTTCTGCGGAGACGCGCAGTTCGCTGCGCCCGAGTCAATTGAGGCGCTGGTGGCCATGTGCGAGGCCGCGGGTGACGTGGAGCAGGGACGGGGCCACGTGGCGCGGGGCCCGTGCGCCGTCTGCGGCCAGGAGAGCACGGCGAGGTGCGCGGGGTGCAAGAGGGTGTTCTACTGCGGGCAGGAGCACCAGCGCGCCGACTGGCCGGCGCACAGGGCGGTCTGCTCGCGCCCCTGAGGGCCGGCAGATCGAATCCCGCCAGGGCCCTCTTTTTCCGCCAGTTTCCACCAGATCTCTATGACGCAACAAATTCTAAATATCTATTTCCCACGCTGCTGCTGCGCACCCAACGCTTGCCGACTGAATGCCCCGGCCCTCTGCCGCCCTCTCCCCTCTGCTGCTGCTGCTGCTCGCCCTGGCGTGCTGCGTGCGCCCGGGGCTCTGCCGTGCGCTGCCCGGGCCCTCGTCGTCGTCGCCGTCGGCGTCATCGAGCGTCGAGCCCCCGGCCAGCGACGACAGCGAGCGGTCGGCGACGCTCTTCCTCGTCGTCCTCACGGGCACCCTCATCCTCGCCGTCCTCGTCTCCATCGCGTTCAGCACCCTCCGCGCCCTCTCGTGGCTCCACGAGGTGCCCCCTCCCGCTCCCCACCGGTTCTTGACGGCTGAACGGCTGAAATGCGCTGATTCCCGGATGGGGTCCGCCACCCTCGCCTCTCCTCTTCCTTCCCGTTTGCCGCGGTGGCGTGCGGGGGCAGTCGATCGCCGTGATGCTGATGGGGACGCTCGTGGGCCTCGTGGCGCACCTCGTGCTGCGCAAGACCGAGTCTTACCTCGTCGTGGAGGAGGAGAGCTTCTCGCGCGCCTTCTACACGGCCCTCTTCCCCCCGATCATCTTCAACGCCGGTTTTGTGCGCCCCCGTGTCGGCTTTTGCACCGCGTTTTCTGACCCGCCCTGTGCTGCCCCTGCGTCCCCCGAGCAGACGATGAAGAAGGTGCAGCGGTTTTCCTGGACCGCTTTACCAGCGGATTTGCCGTGCTAACTGTGCGAGCCCCACCGACGAGCAGAGGATGTTCATGAGCAACCTGGGGACGATTCTGGTGTACGCGGTGGTGGGGACGGTCGTCTCGATGCTGGTGATCGGCATGCTGCTGTGGGCCATCGTGGAGACGCTGCGCCCCATGGGCCTGCACCTCAGCCTCGTCGAGTGCCTCCTCTTCGGCACGCTGCTCAGCGCCACCGACACCGTCTCCACCATCGCCCACCTCCTGGTCCGCAAGCCACCCTCGGCTCGGCACTGCACTCCCCTCGCACACGCCCCCAGCCTCCTTTGTTCTCTCGTGGCGCACAGAAGCATGCACTCAATTGATTCAGCGACCAGCAAGCACTCTGCCTGGCGTTCGCTCGGGCTGCCACGCACAACGCTCCTGAAACGCGCGCTTGCTCACCTCGCGACCCCGCCAGGAGCTCAACGTGGACCCGCTGCTGTACAGCATCGTCTTCGGCGAGAGCGTGCTCAACGACGCCGTGGCCATCACGCTCTGCCACACGCTCTCCAACTTCTACGGCCGCGAGCTCACCCCCATGACCGTCCTGTATATCGTCAAGGACTTCTTCATCATCCTCGTCGGCTCGTGCGGCATCGGCCTCGCCTGCGGCCTCTTCTGCGCCTTCGTGAGTGCA
Organism: Mastigamoeba balamuthi; assembly: GCA_902651635.1. Lineage (NCBI taxonomy): Eukaryota > Evosea > Mastigamoebida > Mastigamoebidae > Mastigamoeba > Mastigamoeba balamuthi. The sequence goes on along the minus strand of CACRSC010000050.1, from coordinate 211,185 downwards.
CTTTTTTTTTGCCAGTTTTCGTGCGTCTCTGAGTGTGTCGCGTTGTTCTGTGCCCCCTGCCACGCGCTCAGATGAAGGCGAGGATGAGCAAGCTCAACCTGTCGCCCACGTACGACATCACGTTCCTGGTGCTGGTGGCGTACTTCAGCTACGTCTCCGCCGACTGCGTGGGCATGTCGGGCGTCATCTCGCTCTTTGTCTGCGCCATCGTCATGTCGCACTACTGCTGGTACACCATCTCCACGCGCGCCAGGGTCTCCCTCTTCACCGCTGCGGGGTACGCGCTGCTCTGCCCTGCCTGGCGCCCCTCTTGCTGACTGCGGAGGGCGGCCCTCGCCTCAGGACGCTCGACTTTGTCGCGCAGACGATCGTGTTCTTCTGCATCGGCCTCTTCCTCTTTGGGCGCCCGCACCCGTGGGTCGAGGACGAGTGGAACCCCGTCCTGATCAGCCTCACTGTCGTGCGTACCCACATTACCCCGTCATCACTCGGTGTGACCTCTCTCTTGCAGGGGCTGCTGTTCGTGTCGAGGGCGCTGAACGTGTTCCCGCTGTCGCTGGTGATCAACCTCTGGAGGAAGAGCAGGATACCGCTGAGGCACCAGGCCGTCGTGTGGTGGTGCGGCATGCGCGGCGTCGTGACGCTGCTGCTGGCGTTCGGCCTGCGCGTGGCCAACCGCCAGGGCCTCATCAACGCGACCTTCGTCGTCGTCTTCTTCACCAACATCTTCGTCGGCCTCACGACCAAGCCCCTCGTCCGCAAGATGGACGTCGGCAGCTGCGAGGAGCACGTCAACGTCCTCGACCCCATGTCCGACGCCCGCACGTCGCTCTACAACACGCGCAGCAGCAGGGCGAGCAGGTCCGCGTTCTCGCGCGCGTGGCGGGCCGTCGACGACCGGTTCCTCAAGCCGCTGCTGGGCGGCATGCCCGACGGCGACGCCAAGCGGCGGGTGCACGAGGACATGATGGCCATCGCCGAGCAGGAGGGCCGCGTCCTCGAGACCAACAGCGACCTCGTGCACTACTCGCAGATCTGCGACGACGAGCAGGTGCCGCTACGGGCCTCGCAGTCGTCGTCCCACCTGCAGTTCTAGCAGCAGCAGGGAGGCCCAGCCAGGCCACCACAGCAGCGGATTGAGTTAAACGCTTTCTGTTGCCCCCTCCTGCCCTGGGTCGTCTCGATGAGCTGACTGATCGCAACGCTGCTCAGCTGTGTGCCAATAACGAGCTCTGCTCTTATGGTTGTTGTTGGAAACACCTCGGTGATTGCTGGTGTGTTGGGGATGAGCCCCCACTACCTTTGGTTATTTGCGGGGAGTCCTCCCGAGGTTGCCGGGAAATGTCTCAACACTTTACAGCCATTTTTCGCGATGGCTGGCACATTTTTGGTGTACTAAGAAACGGGTCCTACATCCACGTACGCGATACTGCGATTCATCCCATTTCGAATTCAGAGCCACCCACCCATACATACGTAGGGGCCGTTTGTTACAGCGCTGACAGAGATCCCTGTGGCTTATGCCGGCTGGTCTGCTGAGACAACGTGTTTCCTGATATGAGAGAAATCTCTCTTTGCCGGTTCCGTTTTCCTCATCGAGCATCCAGAGTACCGGGCACACAAGGAGGTACGCGAGGTAAATACCGTGGGAATTTCGGTCTGTTTGTCCCAATGCGCACGAAACGCCCTGGAGATTCGGCCCAGGATACTTTTCTCTGCACCTCGCCGATGACATCAGCACCCGGGAAAAGACAGTGTCTCTCGGGTATTTGAACCGCGCGCACCGCTCGCCCTGCACGCGGCACCTTCGCACCCCCCAGCCAACACACACCCCACACACACGCACCCCGAGGGCAACCACCCCCCGGCAGACGAGGGCCCATCATGCGCGTGGTGCTGCAAGTCGGCGACCGGGGCGACCGCGGCTTCTACGTGCTGCGATCGGCGGGCACCGCGCCTGGCGGCCGCCGCGTCAGCACCAAACCGCACCAGCAGCACCACTCGGCCGGTTCCGCCGGGTCTCCGGCGAGCTCGGCGCGGGTCTACGACGACCAGGGCTTCCGCGAGCTGGAGACGCGGCGGCAGCTGCTGCGGCGCGCGGTAAGCGACGACATGCACGTGATATTTGTCGCCGTGGGCTCGGAGAAGGCCATCGGCGGCACGCAGGACGGCTTCCTCAAGAACCTCCGCACGCGCACCGGCACCAGCTTCGTCCAGCAGGCCGAGCTCGACGAGCACCGTGCCTTCTGGGACGAGCAGCGCCTCTGGCTCCAGCAGCAGCGTGCGTGCCGGGTTTTATCCGCCCCTCCATTTTTTTGCCGGCGCGGGTTTTGGGAAATGCCTGCGTTTGCGTGTTGCCGCTCAACAAACGGGCCGCGCAGTGGGCGAGACGGTGAGCTACGAGCGGCGCAAGAGGGCGGGGGCCGCGGCGAGGGCCAGGCCCTACGAGACGGCGCGGCAGCCGGTGGCCCGGCCGCGGTCCACGGACCCCGGGTCGCCGATCGACACTGTGCGCCCGCCCTCCCCGATGCCCTCGCCCGACGACGCGTTCGGGGCACCGCCGCCGCCGGACCCCGTGCCGACGCTGCACCTCGGCGCCCCGGCGGCCGTCACCCCGCCGGCGCCCTCGGCCACCCCCACGCCGCTGCCGCTGGCGCAGTGACCGGGCGTTTGTTCTTTTTTTCCCCCCCCTGTGGTTTTTCAACAAAACAAACTTCCTTCCCCTTCTCTCATCTCTTCTTCACCGCTTCTTCCCCTCTTAGTTCTCCTCTCTTCTCTTCTCTCTCTCTTGGTGGCCTTTCACAGTTTCATTCTTTTTGAACTGGGAGCGGCACGGAAGGGCGCAGCGGGGCTTGTGGAGGGTCCCGACTTCAGGAGCACACCACGTCAAAGATTCACACTTTTATGCGCTGCAACCCCCCGCGTTTAACGGTCCTCTCTCATCTCTCTCCCTCCATCCCCCCTCCCCCCCTCTTCCGCTGACTGTCCGCGCTCTCTTCATTCACCCTCCCCCCATCTCGTTGATTAATGCCAACAAAGCAGAAGCATCCCTTAGGACGACAGGGCCCGTTGATTATTTGCTCCTGTGACAGGTGTCGGCCTGTTTGTTGGAGCGAACACAACAACAAACTTCAACAACAAGAGCGGAACAGAACAAATATGGCCGCCAGCCACCCACGCACCGCGACCGAGCGGGGCCACCCTCGCCAACGATACTGCGGGGGGTACCCTCTCCGCGCCACACCGTGCGGTGCCGCTCGGCGGACCCACCCCCGCTCACCGGAGAAGAATCGCGCGATATTTCTCAGAAGATACACCAGGAAGATATCCATATCCACACCATAAGAAGATTCAGAAAACCTCGTATTTGAAAGGCGGGCGGCGCGGCGACCAGTCTGCGAGAGAGCGCGTCGGGCTGTGCTGGCGCTGGGGGCTCCGGGGATGGCAGACGTGTGCCGCGACCGCCTGGAAGAGCTCCTGGCCGAGATCAGCGGCGCGTGCGACCGCAACCCCGCGCTGTACAACCGCGCCATCACGCTTCTCAAAGGTGC
>CACRSC010000050.1:188520-204428 GCA_902651635.1 Mastigamoeba balamuthi | reverse complement strand
TCTCTCCAGCGTGACCAGCATCGTCGTGTTGATGTTCAGAACTCCGTGCACCCTGAACACGCCCTCTCCCAGCTCGAACTGGAAGCACACGACAGCCGGGGAGCCCGCAGGGCACTGCGAGGAGTCGACGTCGACTTCCTCCCGCACGAACACGGTGTCGCCCACGGGGAAGCGCTCGACGACCGGGGCTGAGGAGCTGGGGTGGGCGTGGGTGGTCTGCACCGCAGTGACGGCCAGCGTGGCGTTGCCGGCGTCGAACTAGCTCCACGCGCCCTAACGTCGTCGTGATGGTGCCCCTGTGCTGTCCTGGGGGCGCCACTCGAAGTACACGCGCATTGTCGCTGCCGCCGTGGCCCCCATGCCGTCGGCCGCGGCCACGCGGACCTCGAGGGGCCCCGCAGCCGGGGGCACGCCAGCCAGCGTGCGCGTGGTGCCGTTGAACGTGAGCCACGATGGCAGAGGCGCCCCGTCGGGGAGGGTGGCGGTGTAGGCGAGGGTGTGTTTGTCGGCGTCGGCGAAGGTGGCGGGGGAGAAGGCGAAGGCGTAGCCGCTGCCCTGGACGGCGTAGCAGCACGACGGCTGCCCACCGAGGCCGAGCGCCACGGTGGGGATGAGGTTGAGGCGCACGGAAGACTCGGAGGCAGCGGTGGTGGTCGTGTCGTCGCTGACGACGAGGAAGCACGCGGGCACTCCCGCTCCCACTCCCGCGTGCACAAACGCGACGCCCCCGCGCTCCACGTCGCGCTGCGTGAACCCCACGATGGGGTCGCGGAGCGCCGAGCTGCGTGCGAACCAGCCGTTGCCGCAGTGGCGCTCGGCGAAGGCGAGCTGGTCCGACGTGTTGTCGATGTCGGACGCGGCGAGCATCGACCTGTAGACCACCGCAGAGCCCTTCCCCGAGAACACTGCTTCCTGGCATCGCCTGCATCGTTATCCCCGAGGAACAGCCTAGACGATCATTAGAAGAACGCCAGACCACCGCCCCCGAGCTCAGACAACAAGGCGTGCTTCAAGGACGTAAAATGGCCATTTTCGGACTGACGCCTACCAGAGCTTCTGGCACGGCGAGAGAAACAAGGCGCCAACGGGCGCAGACTAGGGGCTCGGGTAGCAGATGGGCAGCGTTCATAGCAGGGCAATGAGGGCAGCTTCCATCCAAGTCTCTTCGTTTGTTGCTCTCAAGCGTCATTAGCTCCAGTGCGCTTGTTGGAAATGGCCTGGACTTCGATCACATGTGTGGGACAGCACTGCGTCTCGTCGAACAGGAACCACTCGGAGAATGTCGGACTCGAGTGGCTGTCATACCCCGGTGTCGGCTGTACTGCCCCTGCGAGCTTGGCCATATGCAGCGTTTTACCCGGGAGAACCTTGAACATCACGATCCGGGCTGTCTGCCCCTATGAGTGGTCAACAGTGTCGTTCAGGGATTGGGAAAAATGCGATATGTACTTACCTCACTGAGAGGAGTGGGAATGGAGGAGCCATCGGCAGCGGGTATGGTGTTTGAGTACTGCAGGGTGTACTCGACGAACCTGCTCGTGTATACTCCGCACCGCGGGTCCCCAAAGTAGCCCGGGTCCGTCGATGCCGAAGGGTTTAGAGGATGGCCCACGCGCAGTAGCCCGTGTGCGCAGATGCCCTCGATGTTCTCCTCGCGAGTTCCGTGGAAAGCCACGCGCTCCTCCAGCTCGTCGTTTTCGTCGCTGCGCCCCTGCGTGTCTCGCATGAAGGCCTTGCGTGCCTGGAACCAGCCCTCCAGTGTGGCGTTGTGCACGCTCCACGCACGCAGGGCGATGAAGGTCAGGGGTGCCTTGTTCTGCTTGATGCGCGCCTCGTTGTAGTCCTCGTGGTGCATCTGGAAGAAGCTCGGGAGCAGTCGCTGAAACTGTTTGAGGTCTCTTCCCTTCAGCTCCTCCACCCGGGCACTCAGCTCTCCTCCGTGTGCCTCGCACAACGCGATGTGCCTGGGCTCTCCTTCCAGTGTCGGCACTGGCACTGCCGGTGGCACTGAACCGGGAGGAACACTCTTCAGGCGACCCATAGATAAGTCTCTCATGACAATAGTTCTCGAGCTTGGCACAGGCTGTTTTCGCCCCTCTTTGTGTCTGCGCCGAAACACAAAGATGACAGCAGAGACAATGACCAGGATGGCTGCCGTACCGCCGCACACACCACCAGCAATAGCGCCTGCATTCGTTCCACCATTACCACGAACCATCGCTCCCTCGTTGCTTGTTGAGGACCTCAGAGGCTCGTCTGTTCTCGACCTGGTGCTAGAATAGCTGTCACTTTCACAGTCATCTCTGCTGCTGGCAGACCTGCCTTCACTGTTAGCTCTGCTTGTGTCCGACTTGCTTCCACCACTCCTTGCGTAACTATCTGCACTGCTTTGGCCGTCTCTGTTATACTCACTTCCGGAACTGCTAGAGCTTGCACGAGCACTGCTGCTATGGTCTCTTTCACCACTGGATGAGGATACACTGGCGGGGGCAAATGAGGAGTGGATGCATGTTCCCGCGGTCACACACGAGGTATCACACATCTCGCATCCTTTTCCACTTTGTGAACATGAAACGGGATCTGTCCACACAGAGCAATCACAGAGACTTTTGGTATCGGCGCACTGAGTATTGCCACACCAGAAGCAACCTTTTTTCATTTTACACTGACCCTCGTTCGTTGCGTTTGCACAGGAACTGCACTTCGGCATCTCTTTGCAAACAATTTGTGGTTCTCGAAGACAGTCGTTCGAATAGCAAAGGCCTTCAGACTGGCAGATCGAGAATATCTTTCCGTCCGTTTCTTCAAGCGGTGAAAGGCATAGCGAATCCGGTACCTCTCCTGTGAGGTTGCTGTCACCAAGATTTCTGATTTGGATGTCAGAATTGAGAACAGGGTAGAAGCACACAAAATGTAGTAGCTTAGGTGCCCCAGTGCTGCTGGAATGGTCCCAGAAAGGCGGCTGTTGTTTGAGAGATCTCTGTCAAACAATAAACTGTGAGACGGAAGTTCGAGGGTGGAGATGGTACAACACGCACAATTCGTCCAACTGTTGCAAATCTCCGATGCTGTCGGGAATGGTGCCAGACAGCATGTTGTGGCCCAAGAACCTACACACGATTGCCGCTGAGCACGGGATGTAATCCGCAATGGCACGCACAGTGATTTCAGACTACTCATTTCCTTGATGTTGTTCGGGATGGTCCCAGAGATATTGTTGTATGCCAAGTGACTATTGAATCGAACGAGTCAGTTGAAGGACGGGAATATGTATAGTGACAACGCACAGGTGCGTCAAGGATGTCAGGGCAACGATAGTGCTCGGAATTGTCCCAGAGATATTGTTACCCATTAACCAGCTGGCCATGAGGTGTCAAACTCGTCTTCAGAAATGTGCGTACAATTCAGTGAGCGATTGGCAGTTCCCAACAGAGTCTGGTATTGTGCCAGAGAGATTCTTGCTGTGCATGGTGCTGTTTGACGGTCTGATTAGCAATAAAGATGGCGTTGCGCTGATGGCCAACGCACAGCATCGCGATGCTGCCCCCGGCACAATGGACCTCAGAGAGGCCCATGAAGCACACATTGGTATCCTGCCCGCAGGGGCTCTTCCCGCCCCACACACCGCTGACGATGTTTGTCGAGCGCGCCAGGTCGCAGAGGAACTGTCTCTCCAGCAGAACAGGGTCGCTCCTCGTACTGTGCCGTGCAGCGCGAAATCGAAATCACGCTTGGTGGGTATTTTGCAAGAGGGTGTTGAAAACCGATGCCCGCACCTGCTGCGCGCAGCAGCCAACCCGCAGCAGGGAGCAACGGCCACGAGTGTGGCCGCTAGCACCCACAGGACTCCCGAGAACATGGGCGACAACCAGAGCAGGCGCAGGCTTCGACCAACACAACCGACAATACTGCTCCACGCTGTGGGCACAAGTTTGTTAACTTCTGTTGGTGCGGGTACCAACCAGTACGATATCTATAATCCCACCGTTATGCGTTTAGGGCTTCGAGAGAGCAATGCTGTGGGGGTACAGACGGTCGTCGTGGGCCCACGGAGTCTGTCCTTCAAGGTTTTGAGCACTCTGCTGTTGAATCTCGACGGCATGCCTGCCAGTGAGGTCATCGATGTAGTGTCACATAACCATTGAGGGCGGCCCCACCAACGTTCGACATCTTTGTGGCCTGCAGGCCGCGTTGCCACACAACAGCCACCTGAGTGTGCAAACATGCCCCTCTATTCTCCACCCAACCCCAGGCCACACCGACGAGGTGGCGATGCACTTTTATTCCATCAGCGCATTCTAGCCTGTGCGTACAGTTGTGCCGCTGTTCAGCCTTCATCAAGACAGGAGATGCCACCGTACCGTAGACCCGATTGGCCAGTTCCCTTTGCACACGGATACAGCAAGGGCGATACTGGCTGGCAGCACCTGCACCCCAGATCGGTTTCACATCGACCATATGCGAATCGTAGGGACGACGGACGACGGGTACAGGAGGCCGGGCTGTGGCTCTCCGAGACACGGCACAGAGCAAGAGGACTGCGCCTTCGGTGGCTCCACCGGAAACGAACCGGCGCCTCACGCCTGTGTAAGAGGTTCGTGTGTGCCCCCCGTTATCGACAATGGAGACTGTACATCTCCTCTCGAACCGCGAGCAGCCCAGCTGCCGTTGCCCTGGCCACCGCTGGCTCCTCGCCACCTCTGTTGCTGTCGCTGTTTCCTTACGTCCGCTGAGCGTTTTCCCACTCCTCTGCCTTTGCCTTTGTGTTCTCCGCCGACTCAGAGGCCGTCGTCGTCCTCCGTTGTGTTCAACCTTGGGTCGCACCCGAGGGTACTAAAGTACTAAATATCAAGGAAAAAGTACTAAATATCTTGCGCCTGGTTTCACTGGTAGGACAGGCGGCAACGGACAAATTGGGCAGGTACTGGTGATGCCAGCAAAACGGATGATGCCTCTGGTCGTTGTACCGCTCCCAGCTGCTGTACCCATCCCCCCAGCTGATGTAGCCTTTAAGAATTGCTTTATACATCTCACTATCACGGCACCAAAGGACGGGTTGACATAAGTGGGCCGACGCCAGCCAATGCTGGAGCTTCCTCAGCAGGCCAGGCTGTAGGCCCCTGGCAGGGCTCGCTCATGCAGCAGCGATCACATTCATCGGGACGCTGGGGGGGGGTCTTTGGGGACGCACGCGAGGGCACGCCGCTGCTGATATTTTGTACTTTTCCGACCGGTGGGTGCTACCCAATAATATCGGGAGATAAACGAATCCCACCCGCGTGTTTTTATTTTTGTTCCGTTTCAGCGTAGCAACACCCGAAGAAGGCAGACAACCACGCAGGGTGCGCCCCGTTCATCCCCGCCTCACCCCCCCCCCCGCCGCCGGCGTCCTTCCCGCGGCCCAAGAGGGATGCAACCCCAGGGTCTTCTTCTTTTTTGAATAATGCAATCGCCTTATAAAGCTCCCGTGTGCTGCCGCGATCCCGATTCATGCCCGGCGAAAAGGCGAACAGGGGAGGGCTACCCGGGCTTCTTCTCTGAGGCTGCGCTCGCCCAATTATTGATTAAGCACCCGCGTTTCGGGGTGCCGACGACCCGCGATCCCAAGGGGCATGGCCGATGCCCTGCCAGAGGGAGGGAGGGAGGGATAACCCCGGGCTTGTTTTGTTGCAATCGCCCAATTTTAGCGCCGCCATTTTCGGCGCCAACGCGATCCCCAGGCACATGCCCAGCAAACGGCGTGCACGAATTCGTGCCCCGTGCACTGCGATGGGGCCGCCGCACTGTCTCCTGCTCACCGCCCGCGCCCAAGGCACGTGTGCCGCCTCTGCCCCCGGGGCACCAGACGCCTCGGGTGCTCACACGCTCACGCACGAGGGCTGTCCAGGAGGGTCTGGGCCGACGCCGCTCCCCCGATGGAGAACCTCAGCGAGACGCACCAGCGCAACGTGGGCTGGTTCCAAGGAACCACGTTCAGGAAGCGGGTCGAATCGGCAGGCGCTTCAGGCGCTTCCGTGAACGAGGCGGACAGATTCAAGAGGCAGACCAGGTCAGCAACGGCAAAGGCAGCGGCAGCGGCAGCGGCAGAGGCAGCGGCAGCGCCAGCGGGCTCTGTTGCTGCACCGGGCACGCAGTCCTCCAGGAAGAAAAGGACACGCGAGGCGCAGGACCACTCGGCGCCCAAGTCCAAGCGGTCCCTGCACGCCCCTTCTGCCTCTCGCGGATCCGGCGAGGGCTCGCGCGGGTCTGGCGGCGACCCCGGAGTGGAGCCCGGCGAGGGCGCGCTCGGGTCCAGTGACAAGACCGGCGAGGGTTCGCGCGAGTCGGGTGGCGAGTCCGGCGCGGAGACCGACGAGGGCGTGCAGCCCCCCAGTGACGCAGCAGAACTCCCCCCCGGACTGGCGGACGCGGATATTGGGCCTCCGCCGTCCCCCATGGCGACCACACCCAGGGGCAGGGGCAGGAGCCGCCAGAGGCAGGCCAGCAGGAGCAGGAGCAGGAGCAGGGAGAGCCAGGCCAGCAGCAGCCGCAGCAGCGGGAGCCTGCGCAGCAACTCAGGCAGCAGGGCGGGCAGGAGAAGCAGGAGAGTCCCTCGGACAAAAGCAGGGCGGGAGGCTGCAGTGAGCAGGTCCAGAATCCGCCAGTAAGCCATGCTCTCACTCCAGCCTACGTGCTCACTCACCCTGTTACAGACTCGAGAAAGCGGTGAGCGACCTGACAACGCAGGTCACCGCGCTGCAGGCCCAGAACGCCACGCTGCTGGCCCAGAACGCCACGCTCAGCAGGACGCTCCAGGGTCTCAAGACCGCGATAGAGGAGCTTCCTGAGTCGAACACCAAGGAGCATTTGAGTGCGGTGCTGCGCAATGAGTACTCCCCCCGCTCCTCCCCACCCGCCCAGTAGGGAGACACGACTCCAGCCCAAGATCACGGAGCAGTTACGCTCCACGCAAACCCCAAACGGAAGATAAACATCAGTTTTTCACGTGGCCCTCAGTACGTTTTGGCCTCTGTTATCTCTTCCAAGCGGCTGTCCTGCGACTCGCCTTCGGGGACGCTGTCGTAGTACCCGTGCGAGGGCAGCTTCAGCGCCGCCGCGCGCACGAGGACGCATGCGAGCGCGACGACCTGCACGCCGCCGACGATGAAGGCCATGGCCACGCTCGAGAGCCAGATGCCCGCGAAGAACGCCACGGCGAACCCGATGGCCTCGAGGGCGTGCAGCGCGCAGTTGCACGCGGTGAGCTCGTCCTCGGCAAAGTCGCGCTCAAAGACGAGGCTGAACTGCACGCTCAGCCCGGGCTCGGGGAACCCGAACATCGCCCCCGCGCACATGAACACCCAGAACTGCGCCCTGCCCTCGAGTTGGCTCGCGACGGGCACGCACAGAACGAGCCCCGCGATCTGCAGACGACCAACGCTGAGTGCTCGGGGGCAGCAGCGGGGAAAGAGAGAGAGAGAGAGAGAGAGAGAGAGAGAGAGAGAGAGAGAGANTGAGTGCTCGGGGGCAGCAGCGGGGAAGGAGAGAGAGAGAGAGAGAGAGAGGGCAGCGGAGCCGCACGAGAGCGAACGCGATGATGAGGAACGCCAGGACGCCGCGCCCGGCGCGCGAGATCCTCGCGTAGAAGGCGCTGACGACGATGTAGACGACGCCGCTGGCGGCGAGCGCCCAGCTGCTGACGCGCGTGTCGTCGATGAGGGCGGGGAGCACACCGACGGCGAAGCCCACGTCGCAGCCCATGGCGGCGAACATGGGCATCAGCAGCGCCATCCGCGGCTGCAGCATCAGCTTCCGCAGCTGCCGCAGGGCCGCGACCGAGCCCGCGAGGTCCTTGCGCAGCGAGCGCTCCTCGTCGCCGGCGTCGGGCAGCGGCGCCAGCAGCAGGAAGACGAACGCCGAGACGAACGCGAGCACCGTGCACGCGACAAAGAGGCCCGTGAAGTCGTAGCCGCTGTCGCCCTCGCTCGAGCCATTGATGGTGCTCGTCGAGAGCTCCTGCAAGCGCGCGGGGGTGGGCGGCCAGTGTCAGAGCTCCGCCAGCCACTGGCTTGTGGCCTCGCGCGTGTCGCCAGCGGGTCTGACGGTGCACAGGCACGGCCAGAGGCCTCACAGCTCCATCTACCAGACGTCTCTGGGCGCCGCAGCCCAGAGGCAGCAGCGGGTGCTGGCCCGCTGGGGAGGGCCGCTCGCACCTGGACGAGGGCGGCGATGAGGTTGCTGGTGAAGGTGCTGAGCGAGAAGCAGAGCATGAAGGCCGTCGCGTAGAGCTCCTCGCGGCCGGCGATGACGCTCGCGCGCGTGAGGTACGAGCCGCACGAGACCCACAGCAGCGCCGCGCAGACGCCGGCGGCCAAGGCGCTGGCGTAGAGCAGCGGCGCGTGCACGCGGATGTTGGCCCCGACGAAGAAGACGTACCCGAACGTCGACGCGAACATCACCGCCCGCTCGCCGGCGACGTGCACGACAGCGCCCGAGACAAACGACATCAGCGAGAACGACTGCCAGCAGCGATACGAGAGAGAGAGAGAGGCAGCAAGCAAGCAAGCAAGCAGCAGTCACTTAGTCCCCGGTGGTCGTCGGTCCTGTGTTGTAAGGGGGAGGACGTACGACATAGACGATGCCTGCGGGGCGTGCGTCAGTCATGCGCCCCCACAAAACCGATCCAGCGGCCACGCGGGGCGACTGGGCGCTGCCAGGGCAGCGCCTCTGGACGGCGATAAGCGCGCGAGAGGCGTCGGGGGGGCAGAGGCGCACCGAGGCTGATCCATCCGCTGGTCTTGTTGACCTGCGTCTGCAGGTTCTGCACGATGTAGTAGCAAGTGAACAGCAGCAGGAACCCCTGGCAGGTGGTGGGGAGAGAGTTGCGTTGCCGCAGATGACGTCAGCACCGTTTTTCCGCCCACCTGCTCGCGACAGGAAACCCGGAGCAGCCGAGAGAGGGGACGCAACTGCGCTCATGGCAGCGATGGAGCGGTGGTAGCGGACCATCGACTCGGAGGGGTCGCTCGGCTTGACGACCTCGAGCTGGCCCGGGGTCTCTCTGGCGAACTGCTCGCCACCGACGGCGCTCATAATTAACAGGTTTACTGAAAGGTGCGCTGCTTATAAAATGACGCCAGATTCTCTGCCGTCGCTGGTGATATTTTCGCGGTCTGAGAAGATTCCAGAAAGATTCCTTTCTTTACCTGGGGAATGACCCCTTCCCCGAAGATCCTTTTGCTTGTGCCCCACAGCTGTGCAGCTGGGCCAGGTTGGGGCGACTGTCCCCCCAGTGCTGTCCTAGCAGGGCGACAGCGACAGCTGCGTCCTTAGGAAGAACAGCCCCAAGCTCAGTGCTGCCACAGCTGCAAAGAAGGTGGGCTGCTCTTCTCAACATGCGAATTTCACCATTTCAGTTCCTTCCACTATCCTGATCCCAAGAACAGCAAACAAGATATGACAAATTGTGGTGTCAGCCACCTGTTTCTGGAACTGTAGCAGATAATAATGCACGAAAATGACAGTGCAGATCATTTCATAGCAGAAGTGCATCCCTCTGCAGGTTACTTTGTGTTAAGCTGCATCATAATATAAGTTACATAAGAGCTGATATGGTACTATATGGCTTTCCTGTTCTTCTCTGTCATGGTTTGTTTTGCAGACAATGGTCACACAGGCAGTTACCATTACTTGAAAAGTAGAATAATGTAATACTGTGCAATTAATGACAGATAGGGCTGCTGTATTATTCAGATGAAAGCAGTGAAGTTAGTATGTGAGAGCAAGCTGCTGGAGTCAGCAGGCAAATCCCTAAGGGTTGGATAATAATCATACAGTCTGCATCAAAACAAGCTTCCTGGTCAGTTCATTGAATCTAGATCAGAAAAATGGAATTTCTTTTGAGAATTGGATAATGAATGCTGATTCCTCATGGTTTATCTATTCATACTTATTATCTTTCTTACAGATTGTAGCTCAGAACTATAAATGGCCCTCTCAGAAAAGCTTATATGGGTGTTATGGTTTGTTTAGATTCATGAGAAGAGCCCACATATGTCTGTTGCTGCAGCTGCAAAGTACGTTGGAGTGGATACAAAAACAGTAAGGCATTGAAGGAATACCTGCTCCTGTGATCGGCCAGGCCCACATGGAAGGAGGAGAATAACCACACAGAGCCAGGACAAAAAGATACTTCAAATATACAGAAATATGCTCTGAATGAATCACGTCAAGTATCAGCTATACTTAAAGACCAGGGTATTCAGGTGTCACTCTCAACAGTTCAGTGCAGAGCAAAAGAAGGAGGCTCATTTTATGGAAAGCCATTGTTAAAACTACTACTCATCAAGGAGCATTGTGAAAGACAACTCCAGTTTGCCAAGAAGAACCAGAATAGGAATTGGAATAGTGTTCTATGGGCAGATGAGGCAACATTATGTATTAGTAGATGGACACGAAAGGTCTGGCAATGCGAAGGAGCCCGGTTTGTGCAAAGAACTGTGAAATATGCAGGCAAGCTGAATGTGTGGGGCTGCTTTTCTGCTTAAGATTTGATCACTTGCATATTTTCAAAGAAAATCTCACTGGAGTTGGAATATGCCATATTTGCAAACATTACTTACTATCTTCTGCCAGAATGCTCTTTGGAAAGAGATTCAGAGATTGGTCTCTGCAGGAGGACAATGACTTGAAACATCAAAGTCGTATTGCTCAGAAGTGGAAGAGAGATCATAATGTGGCCTGCATCTCATGACCAGCACGCAGTCCTGATCTAAATCCAATTGAAAACGTTTGGGAACTCCTAAAGGCTAGTGTTTCTATGTGCAATCCGAGAAACATCAATCAGTTGGAATGCACCATTCACTTCAAGCTTTTTCTACTCAGAGCGGAGTATGCTCAGCATTTAGTGAATTCTGTTCCTTGCCGTTTGCAGCAAGTGCAAGAGAGCAATGATGAATTCATCATGTACTAGGGATCAGCATTCTCATGACTCTGTCTGAATCTGTTTTCGTTTGATTTGTAATTCCAACTTTTCACAGAAACTCATTTAAAGGTCAATCAATAAGACAGAAACTCGTATCTAGCAGACTCTTTCCACAACAGTGGCTAATGAGCTAATAAGACATGCTTTTCCCATGCACAGCAAGCTTCTGTGTAAGCAGGAGCCTGCACATTATTTCATCACGAATCAGTCATCAAGAGTGTTGCCATTAGATGGTCAATAAACAAAGATGAATGCCATCATTGCCCATTTATATTTGGCATCAACAACAACCAGTGAAGGGCTCTCAGCCAGATGTGGCATGAGAGCTCCTGCCTGCAGTATCGTCTTCATGATGGGGCAAGAGGCACATTGCATAGTACGTGCACTGCAGCTGTGAAACAGCCCAACAATGGCCAAAGAAGAAGCATTGACAGCTTTCTGGTCATCAATTTTAGTCAGACAGGCTAAGTACCCCCAGAAGGTTCAGGTTTGGGGGTGATTTTTCTCATATGGGTTTGGACGGCATCACATCTTCCAGGGGGATCTCAATTCCGAAAAGATGTATGATATCTATCAGAGGGCTCTCCTGCCTTTGATTCGCCAGGCTTATGGGGATGATCAGGTGGAGTGGCTTCCGGCAGAGGACAATAACAGTAAACTTATCACTCAAATGTGCTGCCAATGGAAAGCCAAAAACAACAGCACCTGCCTTCCCTGGTCAGCATGAAGCCCTCACCTTAACTGTATCGAAAATGCCTGGGGCATCCTGAAGGCTAAGGTGAATGAGGCAAACCCTTAATCTATGAGGGCATTGGTGCGTTGCCTCAGAAAAGAGTGAATTCCTCTCAGGGGTATGCACAAAATTAATAACTTCATTGCCTGCTCGGTTGCAAGCATGGGTCGTACTCGGCAGTGCTGATGTCCGTGACCCTTCTCACCAGGAGAGCATGATGTTCTGCAGGGTTTTCAGCTCCTTTCCAGCAACAGTACAGACAGCGTGGCTGCTCTTGACTGCATCCACTGTGCTGTGGTGGTAGACCAGGGCAACTATCTCCATGTCTGCCATGAACATGTGCCACTTACAGTTAGGCTTCTTAATGTGCCACAGCAGTGTGACCATGAGTCTTGCCAAAGGTCCCTCAGCAGGCCCAGAAACTTGCTGGCCATGACGAGGCCATTGCTGGCCTCCTCGATCTGGCACATGACCTTGTTCTTACTGATGACGTTGAATGACAGCGAGGCACGGACGACGAGGGCCAGGTTCCCCTCCAACAGGAAGTCTGTCATCTGTCTGTAGCATGCAAGACAGCGAGTGCCTGCCGACACAGGGACAGCCACCCCGGGCCGTTGAAAAATCTGAGGCCAAGCGACCCAGAGCGGACTGCGTCGTGCCTGGTCGGCCGCAGGGAGAATCTGCCCGCGGTTCGAGATTTGTCGAATTCAGATTGATTCGGCCCTTGGAATGATAAATGGAGGAGCGGCAAGAGGTGAGGGCGGGCGACCGCGGACAGTTGTAGTGCTGGTGGACCCAGTTGCAGTGGCCGTGGAGCTCGACAGCGGTGGTTCTGCGATGCTGACGTAGAACAAAAGAGGGAAATCGGGGGGAATCAACTGTACCTTATGGACTCCCTTGTTTGTACCTTTCACGGCTTTTTCTCTGCGCTCCGACAATTTCTGTGTCGCCCAGTCACTCCATACCCCTTTCCTCCAGATCACTTCTCCTGTGCGTACCGTGTGTGTGTGTCTCAGCCCGAGCAAACGGCATCCCCGAAAATGTGCTCAGGCACGACCCCAACGGCAGGCGGCCTGTGCTGCGGTGAGGATCCATCACCACGGACATCGCACTTCGCAGCACCCACTCACTTGCACGTTCTCTGCTGTGCTGCTCGCTCATTCCAGGCGCCACCACCACCGCTGATGCTGTGTCACCGAACTTTGACGGACTGGTGCCGGCACTGGCTGAGGAAGAGGCCCTGATGGCAGTGGCAGAGGTGGGCACGAGCACCGAGTCGGACCTCTCCAGCCCAGTGCAGAACTACGGATGCGGCCGTGCCGTGGTGGACCACAGAGCCAAGGACGCACACAGGCGCTCATTGAGGAGCCGCCCTGCTCCTGCTGTTCTGGTGCTGCTGCTGTTCCTCACCCAACTGGGGGTCTCTGCGGCCGCCGTGACTGCGAACTGCACGGACAGCCAGCAGGCGGCAGAGGCGGCAGAGTGCCCCAACCGCGTGACTGTCGCACCGGGGCACCACGTGGTTCTGCTCAACCACACGTGCCAGACCTCCGACAGCATTGCCGTTGTGTCGCGCCTGCACGTGCACTCGTCGGCCCTCGTGTCAGTCTGCACCGGTGGCTCCGCAAACGGGACCACTTGCGAGCTCGGCAACAGCCCCCACCTCACCAACGTGTGTTGCCCTCCCCCCCCCCCATCTCTGGTGGATCCCGTCTTAACACCCAGCCGAGGCAGCACCCATGGCCACGTATTGATGGGTTGTGTGTGTGTCCGCACAGGGAACCTGCTTCGAGGCCGCTCCCGAGCGCTCGATCACGTGGGGTGGGGTAGAGATCGTTGCCACGTGCGTGGGCCCCGAGCCTTGCGTCGTGTGCCACGAGGTCTCTGCCCTTTGTGCAACAAAGAGCGACATTGTCGTCGTGAATCGGAAGACCAAGTGTGGCGCTGACGGCTTCCGTCTGGTCTCCTCGGACTGCATACTGAGGGGCACCGCTCCTGCGATTCTGGTGGACTGGTACTCAGCCCGCGAGCTCTCTGCTGTGCCTTAGCAGACTGACATTGACCCGCTTTTGTGATCAACAGGAGTCTTTGCAGTGGGTGGGTCAGACGTGTGCGGCAGCAGCGGTGCGAAGAAGGGCGCACCACCAACAGCACGCTGGACCGACTGTACAACCGCATTTGGGGGTGCGGGTGCTGGTGCGAGAATGCCTCTGGCAGTGAGACAAATGCAGGAATGCTGGACAACGCACCAGATTGCAGTAACTGCACGGAGGAGGGGTGTGCCTCTCGCTTCCCACAGGTGTGCTCAACGAGTGATCCCTTCGCCAATATCGTTCCTTCCTGCCAGTTGGTTGGCACCAGCATCCCTGTTAGTGCAGCACTGCAGCTCGAAAGCACCTTGGCACTATGTGCTGTGGCCTTGTTCTTTCTTCTCCACTGAGCTTCCGTCCTCAATATGATTGCTTCACTCAGAATTTCAACCACCCATATGAAGAACCAACATTCGTTAAAATCATTAAAAGGGAAATACCATTTGGCTCAGAAAGATGAAATGAGAGTATGAGTTGTTCGATTGATTGTTTCTTCTCGGTGAGGGAGAACAAATTTATCATTCAGAGCTCTTTTCCAACGCCCTTGCTCTGCTCTGCGTTTTTCAGGTACTACCACTGCTTCACGATTGCAATAATGTTGCCAGGCCATTGCCAAGTATATGTATGTCTCCCTCATGAACGTGGGCTTAAGGTCCCACTGTTGGTGTTTTGGGACCTGTTTTTCATACAGCAGCCTGTTTGAAATAGTGGTCAAATAGGAAGGTGAAATGTACAGAACTCTCTTTTTGGGGCCATTCAATTTATCATAAAATTCCCAAAAGTACCATCTGAAGAAGAAGGCCAGATATCATTGAATTACAGTAACTGAAGGCAGAAGATATGAATCGAGCTAACAAAGCTATGCTCGTTAACCATCTGTCACCTGTAGATGCATGGTCCTTTATTTCCCTACTTTTCCTCACTCATTTGTGCCCTTTTAAGGTGCTTCTTGTTTATTTCTTCACAAAAATCCACTTTCTTTCACAAATAATCATGAACATAGCTTATAATGAGGAAATGTAGAATTCAAAGTGAGAAATACTATTTTAATATATTTAATTATACTACTTAAGTTTGCTGGTTATACAGTAGAAATCACTAACTGTTCTCTGTTATCTTTTGATCAATAACTCCCGAATTGTGTCAATAGGAATTATTAGCATTCGAATCAAGATCTGATACTAAAGTATCTATTTTCTGCATTATCTGAGTACTGAATTTGTCTTATACAAAGAAGCAGAGATGGGAGATTTGACTCACACCAAGGGCCCTCAGAAGAAGCGCATTGCACAGTACATGCACTATGAACTTGGATAAGTCCTGCACTGGATGATAACCCAGCCAGACACTGTGGCCACAGCATCACTAACCTATTTTTGCTGCACATCTGCCAGCACCCACTGCCCCTATGTCACAGCGAGAGGTGAAGGTACTGCTGGCAGACTGGGCTGCCAGTGTTGAGGACAAGAAGGCACGCCTCAAGGACAAAGAGGCAGTGACGGCGGAGGCCAAGGAGCCCCCTCTGCCATTATTGGCTGACTTTGTCCGATCTGCTGAAATTCTGGGCAACGTCTCCTTGTTCACCTTCGAGCCAGATGTTCCTCTAGACAGCATTGCTGTGCCCCTCTTCATCAACCCAGCAAAGTGTGCACCCCTCTCCAGTAATCAGACAGCCCCACTCTTCTCCCTGTCACACACAAATAGCCCAACTCAGGCAGGGAAAAGCCAATCATGGCAGAGACGTTCTGGCAGCTCTTTCCGAGGCCATTACATACATTGAAGAGCAGTGGGTTGCTCTTGCCAAGGCAGAGCATAAAGGACTGAGAGGCCCCAAAATCAAGATCCCATCTAGTCGTGTTAAGGATCATCAAGATGCTCATCCATATCATTGGAACGTGATGCAATGTCATTGTCAGAGAGAGTATCTGCACAGTGACAGTGGACGTCCAGGTCTTGGTGATGACCCTGTCTGTACATGAGCGTGTATGGAAGAAGTTCATCTTCATGCTTAAGAAGATAAGCACTTCTCGTTTGGCAGATCTGTTCAGTGCCAGCTATGCCTGGTTCTGGAATCTTAAGCACTCAGTGTGGCTCTGTCTCGACGAGAGCATCATTACCTGGA
>CACRSC010000050.1:75588-187730 GCA_902651635.1 Mastigamoeba balamuthi | reverse complement strand
CTTCAAATTCACCCTCATCCTTTTCAAATTATGATGTTCTTTTTTTCTATCATTGGTTTTTTGTCATTGCTCTCTCTTTTTCGTTACTTTTTGCTGTTTTCTGATTTTCCCTTTTTCAAATTTTTGACAGTTTTTAAAATTCGTTTTAACCTCTGTTTGGACAGGAGAACTCATTGGCAAGGTGTTCATGTCTTGCAAGCCCAACCCAGAGGGTGGATTAGTGTTTGTTCTGGCTGCACTCAACCTGTCCAGAAAGCCAATTCCCCTCTTGATCATACCCGTTTTCGAGGTTGGAGAGAAGCACAAGTCTCCATATGAGATACTGGAGCAGATGTGTACCTTCATCAAGCTCTTCCAGACGACTGGAGTCCTTCGTACTGTGTGCCTGACAATTGATGCAGCATTTGGGACGATTGAGGCTCTTCAGAACCATTACCCAGACATTCGGTTTGTTGCTTGTGCTCCTGAGACAGAATTCAAGGGGCTTCTCTGTCAGGGCCTTGGGATGAGCGAGAGTAGGGTCATACAGAAGGCCTGTGCTTCTTGCAGGGTTTAAGGACGTCTCCTTTGTGTACAACATGACAACACTGTTCTCACTCAGTGGTCCTGTTCCTGTTCCTCCTCACCAACAGGTTCTCTATCAACCTGCTGCTTCAATTCCCAGATGATGACCTCAGAACAATGGCACGGCAGTGTGGACTTGCCCAAGGAGGAGGGCGAAGGGAAGTTGTGGCAAGGATTGCCCACTGCAATGCCAAGAGACCCGTGCCAAGAGAGGTTTCCTTTTCGTTAAAGTTCCTTGACTGAGTATTGCTCGGCCTTTGGGGATAATCTCGCGGGGGAAGAGAAGATTGCAATAACTATACTCTAGGGAATGACGTTTTCCCTGAAGATCCTGTTGTTTGTGCCCCACAGCCGTGCAGTTCCCCCGGCCAGGTGGGAGCGACTCCTCCCCTCTCGGCACCCTTCTTCGCCCCGCAGCGGGGGCCCAGCGCCGCGCTCTCCTAGCAGGGCCACTGCGACAGCTGCGTCCTCAGGAAGAACTGCACGTGCTCCCAGAACGACGGCTCTCCCGCGTGGCCCATCCCTGCGCCATGGCGAGCACATCCCCTCGGTTAGACTGCGAGGCCAGACAGGCGCACTGTGCCCACGCCAGCCCCCCTTGCCCTTAAAGGCCAACATGGCCAGTCGACAGAGCCACTGCGAGTCCCCGTCCGCTGCCTCTGCACTCTGGCCCGCACAGCGGCGCAGCTGAGCTACCCCGGAGGCATCTCGCTCCATGGGGCAGCCACAGCACCCGAGCAACCGCCGTTGGGTGCTGGGCCGCACGCGGGCCTGCTCTGCCATCGACCTCCAAGGAGCGAGTGCCCAGCAGAGCACCGTTCGGCCTCTGCTTTCCTCCCTCTGCCTGATTGTCTCCCCCGCCTCCTCCCACGGGCCCCTCTGCCTTCCTCTGTCTCACCCACCTCCCACACCGCCCTGGCGCGCACCGGGGACGACGAAGCACTCGCCGTCGGCAAAGGCCGAGGCGCAGGACATGGCGTCGTCGGGGCGCACGGCCGCGTCCTCCTTGCCGACGATGAAGCGCACGGCGCGGCCCTTGCCGACAAACGGCGCGAGGCCGGCGGTGTCGAGGGCGTCGGGGAGGGCCTCGACCTCGTGGCCCGCGTTGCTGAGCCTGCGGCCGATGGTGGGCGACGTGGGCGCGTCGGCCTTGAGCGCGAGGTTGATGGCCAGGCGCAGCGCCTGCACCCACCCCTCGACGGCGCCCCCGTGGCTGTTGACCAGCGCCTCTGCCAGCTCCTGCACGGGCTTGGCCAGCAGCCCGGGCACCGCCCACGTGCCGACGCTGCGCGCCAGGCGCGGCACGTCGCAGTGCCCCGCGACGCCCAGCAGCAGGTCGCCAAAGCCGTGGCGCACAAACGCGTTGGCCGCCAGCGCCACCGAGGCGCCGACGCCCAGCAGCGCGATGCGGTCGCCCGTGAGGCCGTGGCGGGCGGCGGCCTCGCTGCGGGCGATGGCGAGGTCGCGGGCGACGCACTCGCAGGCGGCGGCGACGAGGCTGAGGTCGACGGCGACGCCCGACTGCAGCAGCGCCGCGATCTCCGCCGCCGCGTTGTTGCCCTGGTGGCTGCGCACCAGGCTGCGCTCCCCCGACAGCGGCACCTCCACCAGCACGCACGCGATGCCCTGCGCGCGATGCGAGAGGTGGGGTGGGGTGGGGAGGAAGCTGTCAGGCCGCGGAGAGCACAGCAGAGAAGAGAAGAGAAGAGAAGAGAACTGCAGAGACGAGGGCAACTGCACAGCCCTGCAGCCAAACGACACTTAACGCATGAAAGCCACACAGCCACAGAGCCGAGGAGACCCCCCCGCCTCTCCCCCAGGGGGAGAGAGGCCCCAGCACAGAGAGAGGGCCGCAGGCGTGGGCCACGCGGGCACAGAGCGACCACCGGACAGCGCAGAGACCACAGGGCAGAGGGTCACGAGACGGGGACCCCCCCCGTGTGAGTCGGAGGGGCAGGGCCAGCGCTGCGCTTGACGTCAGAGCGGCTGCAACAACGAGCGCTCCGGCCCCCTCGGTGGCACCGCCGCAGCCGCAATATTAGCACACAAGGGATGCCCAGAATATCCAAGGGAGTGGGAGTGGGAGGTGGTAGTGGGAGTGGGAGTGGAAGGGACTGGCCATGTCGAGGAGGGTGGGGACGAGGCCTGCGTTCCAGCCGTAGGGGGACCCCACGTCCTGCAGCCCAAACACTATCGGCGTCTGCGGCCCGCTGCCCTCGGGCGCAAACACCGCCATCGGGAACCCCGACAGGTAGTCGTTCACCTGCGCGTCCTCGCAGACTGCCGCCGCCGCGGGGGGCCCAGGGGGCGTTGTCGCGTCAGACCGTTGAATTTCGAGATTGGTTTCGAATTCAGATTGAATTGCCCGCCGCGGAATATTTTGCAGGGGCGCGGACAACGGGGAGCGGCCAGGAGGAGAGGGAAGGGAGGGCGGGGGGACGGACAGCTGTAGTACTGGTGGACCCAGTAGCGGTGGCCGTGGCGCTCGCTGAGGACCAGCGGCGTGGGGCCGTGGACGTGGACGGCGTCGTCGGGCGCAGCCTCAGCCTCGGTCGTTGCCATTGCTCTTCGTAAAACGGTTCAAAATGCGCCCCGAGAAGCGGGCAGCGAAAGCGTAGAGAAATATGTGACAACGAATCAGCGCTGCGAATAATTCGTTTCGCAGATTTTTCCGGGATTATCTCTCCGCGCCCACAAATCCCGCCATACACGCACGGCAACGATATCTTCCTCCTCAACGAGCGGTCCGTGCAGGTGTAAATCAAAGGTGAAACCATGAAGAGTCCACTCCAACGCCACGGGCCAGGGAGGCAGCGTGCGTGTGCAACCCCCCGTTGGGCAGAGCAATCAGAGGGTGCAGTGGCCCCGCCCTCACTTGTCCTTGTCGGCAGCAGGCCTCAGCTTGTCCGAGTGCTCCTTCTTGACCGCCTCCTCCCTCTTCTCCCTGTGGTGGTGCTCGTCCTTGGACTTGTCCCCAGACTCCCTCCTCTCCTTCTCCTTCTCCTTGGTCCTGTCGGGTGTCTTGACCTTCTCTGGCGCTGCCTCCCTCTTCTCCCTCTCCTCGCGGGGCTTCTCAGGGGCGGCCACCTCCTTGGCCTTCTCGGGGGTAGGCGTGGCGCCTGCACTGGCACTGGCACTAGGCGTGGCAGTGGCAGCAACAGCAGGGGCGGTGGCGTCCTTCTTCTCCTTCTTCCTCCTGGGCTCGTTGGCGTAGAGGGCCCTGCGCTCGGCGAGCAGCTTGCTCATCGTCGTGTTCTCCTTCTCCAGCAGCCCGCTCACGTGATTCAGCTGCTCCACAAAGCCCATCCGCTCCATCTCCTCCGCGGCCGCCTGGATGATGTCGTCGGGGTCCGTGACGTCCGCCGCCCCGCCCTCGAGGAACTTCTGCCACTTGTGTATGTCCTGCGCGCCACGAGACCTCGCCCGTCAGCAGAGCACCCCACTGCAAGGACAGGGGGCTGCGCAGCTTCACAGACCCCTCCCCCCCTCTGTCTCGGCACGCACGGTTATGTGGCGCTCGAGGTTGGCGCGCAGGGCGGCGAGGCCCGTGTGGTTGATCTTGAACTGGCGAGCGCTCTCGTCGATGGCGCGCTGCTTCTCGTCGGCGGCCTTCTGGCTCTTGCGCACGCGGCCCTTGAGGTCCGAGATCTTCACGTCGGCGGCCGCCGCGTCCTCGTGCAGCTTGCCCAGCGCCTTCTCGAGCTCGCGGACCCTGCTCTCGGCCTCGGTCAGCTTCAGGCTCAGCTCCTTCTCGCCGCCCTCCTTGAGCCGCTGCTCGTGCTCGAGCTGCTGCCTCGCCCGCTGCAGCTCGTCCTGGGCGGCCCGCAGCTCGGCCTCGAGCTTGGCGCGCTTGCGGCGCTCGTCCTCGAGCAGCGACTGCAGCGCCTCGAGCTGCATCTGCAGCTGGCGCACCTGCTCCTCGAGGTGCTGCGTGCGCAGCAGCGCCTCGTTGCGCGTACGCTCGAGGGCGGCGATGTCCACGTCGCGCCGCGCGACCTCGGCGTTGCGGGCGGCCAGCTCCGCGTCCTTGAGCTCCAGCGCCGCCTGCATCTCCGCCATCCGCGCCCCCAGCGTCCGCAGCTCGTCGTCCTTGCGCTGCGACGTCTTCTTCTCCTCCTCGAGCTCCCCGCTGTCCGTGTCGTATTGAGTGTGAGTGTGAATGATGGCGATAGCAAGTGAAAAGGTATGTGGGGGAGACAGTTGACAGTGACAAACCAGTGGCATAGAGACACGGTGACACATACGCACGCACACAGGAGATGGATAGATCATCAGAGACAGGGAAGAGAGACAGCACTGCAGAAGCACAGACAGCCAAACACGATGACCGAGCGAGAGAAGGCGCACAGCCTGAGGGCGAGGGTGTCGTTGAGCTCGAGGTTCATCTTGATGAGCTCGTCCTTGCCCTTCTGCTCGAGCGCGAGGCTGAGCGACGAGGCCCCGAGCTGCTGCTGCATCGCCAGCATGTCCGCCTTGCTCTTGAACGCGTGGTAGTACAGCGACGCGTACAGCGCCAGCGCCCTCTCGTCCAGCTGCCAGCCATCGTCACTGGGTGAGCAGCTGGCGCGAGCCACAGGAGGGAAGGAGCTACCATGCCGCCAGCGACCTCCTCCTCCTCGAGCAGCTTGTTGACGCCCATGTACTGCTCGGCGTAGTCAAAGGCGATCTTGAGCAGCTCCTGGCGCTCCTTGCCCGACTGCTCAGGGCACGGGGGGTCATGAGACAGCGCTGGCCGAGCAGCGGGCAGGCAGGCGGACGTTTCTGAGCTCGTCGTAGCTGAAGGGGCAGTGCTCCTTGTCGTAGGTGTGGGCGAGGGCCAGGAACGCGAGGCCGTCGTTGAAGCTCGACCGGAAGTTCTGTATCGAGACGCCCTCGTAGCCCGCCGTCGTCTGGCGCACCCACTCGAGCAGCGCGTCCTCCTCCCTGCCCTTCTTCTTGCCGTCACCGCCCTCCACGGCCATCCTGAGGCGCCGAGGCAGCACACACGCTGTGTCACAACCAGAACAAGACACAGCACAGGTAATGCAACGGAAAGAAGCAGCAAGCGCAATGACCCAAACGGCCCCTCTTCTGTGCTTGGATTGAAGTGCAGTGAACCTCTTCTTGTACACCAGCAGCGCCAAGAGGGCAACAGCGATCTCCGAATTATCTTAGGGAAGAAACCGCTCCCGAGAAAGACGCACAGCCACAGCACAGATAACACAACGCAAAGTGCAAACACCCAACTGCCCCTCTTCCGAGCTGGGGTGAAGCGCAGAGAACCTCTTCTTGTCCCACCGTGCAGCGGCGAAAGCGCAGCAACGATCCCCCCGAATAATCGTCGTAGGGAAGAAACCGCTCCCGAGAAAGACGCACGAAATTCGCCGGACATCAACGGAGGAAACGCGGGGGAGGAAGCGGGCGTTTTCACGGGGGTAGGGATAGGAGGTCTGTGGAAGTGGGAAGCGACGGGGAGGGGGAGGCGAGAGGAAAACACCCCGGGGCGGTACCTGTACTTCCTGTAGAGGGTCCAGAGGAGGCCGAGGATCATCTTGATGCCCTTCTCCTCGGCGTCCCAGATGTTCTCTGCGCTGCACCCCGGGTTCCGCATCCCCATCTCCTTCTCCAGGAACACCAGCGCGATGTGCAGGTTCTGTATGTCGTGTATCTTCGTCCCCGGGCTGCGCTCGTACTGCGCGGGCGTTAGGGGGCAGGGATCGGAGAAAGGATCTCGAAAAGCGAAACCCGACCTTGTCGCGGACGGTGCGGCCGCTGAGCTGCTCGAAGAAGTGGATGAGGCTGAGGCCCGTCCGCAGGTCCGTGCGGAGGTCGCGGACGCCGAGCGCCGGGTCGCGCGCCTTGAGCGTGTCGTCCATCCACTTGGTGAAGGCCTGCGCACCCCGCGCGTGTGAGAGTGCCCGTGTGAGGGTGCGTGACTGAGTGCGTTGCGTTGCGTTGGGCTCTGCTGGCCCTGGGCGCCGCTTGGCTGCCCGCTGGGGGCCCCCGGACGCAGCGGGGCACCGGGGGGGAGAGGGGGGGAGGGAGGAGGGGGGGCAGGACCTTCTCCTGCACGCGCTCCCACGCCTTCTCTATTTGCGTCCGGGACATTCTCGAATCTGCTCGGTGCCTCTGTGCTCTCCCGCCTGCCGCTGGCGCCCCTACGACAATTGTGGAATATCTCCCCAGATATTTCGACCTCACCCCACCAAGAGGTACCAAGAGCCACCGGCAACCGCTCTGCTGGCGGCCCTGCTGCGCTGCTCCCCAAGCAATGGGTATGCCAGATAAGGGCACCGGCTGGGATTCGCAGATGACGGCAATTGCAGCACGGGACTAAACACCCCTGGTGTGTGCGTGCGCCTGGGGATGTCCCCATCTCTCTGCCTGTCAAATGACATTGCGTGGGTATTCCCCCCCGGGGTGCCCTCAAAGTATGTCCATATCCCAGAGTTCCCCCGGAGTGCCCCTTGGGGCACCCTGGGAGGAACTGCAGGGTTCCAGGGGTGCCCCCTTATGTGGGAGTGCACCTCAGGATGTGCTTCGGTCCCGTGAGACTCGAATCATCATTGGGCAGAGAGAGAGAGAGAGAGAGAGAGAGAGAGAGAGAGAGAGAGAGAGAGAGAGGCAGTTCTGTTCCACTGCACCACAGAAAACCAAAATCTTCCGAGCTGTGGCCCAGCACTATTGCGTGCCAGTCTGACACAGGCTTGAAGAAATTGCCATGCAATGCTGTTAGATATTTGTACAGAGACAGTGTCACAGACTTCGGGCATTGCAGCCTGCATTGCAGTTGACTCATATCTGCCCGAGTGACTCACTGAACAAGTGCACTTCCCGCTTTTGGACGTTTGCCGAATTTAACACCCGGATTTTCTTCCCTCAACCCGGCTGTGTTGAGATGCCTGAGAGATTCAAAAAAATCTACTGTACAATCGGTCCACCGGTAAGACACCTATTCCTGTTCCTGTACATCGGAGCCCGCGTTTAATCTCCGCTCTGCCAGACAGGACAGACAGAAACAGCGGCAGTGATGCACGTGCCCACGTCTGTGGTGTTCGCGGTGGGCGCCCTGGTGGTCGCCGAGGCGCTGCTCACGGGCTTCGTCTGCCTCTACAACCGGGGCCCTGTGGTGGAGCCGCACCAGCACTGCACGTGGCCCGACGAGTACGCTGCCGAGCCCGACATGGGCTCCACAGATGCGGTGCCCACCGCGGCGTCCTCTTCCCTGTACGCAGCGCGGGTTGACTGTTGGAGGAAAAAGGCACCAAGGGGGACAGAAAAAAACACAGGCACACAAAAGTTGCACTCCTGTTCAGCAAGAGCACCCGCGCCTTGGATGCAGGGCCGGAGCGGAGCCGCAGAGGGACGCCTACATCGGGTACACCAGGGGGTACGACCCCGACGTGGTCTGCCGGCTGGTGGGGACGCTGCTCGCGACGGGGTTCAAGGGCGACATCATCATGCTGCTCGCCGACGTGCCCAGCCACGACTGGGACATCCTGCGGGCCAAGTACCGACGCTTCCCTCAGGTGCCCTCGCCAGCGGCCCCCCC
Source organism: Mastigamoeba balamuthi (assembly GCA_902651635.1). Taxonomy (NCBI): domain Eukaryota; phylum Evosea; order Mastigamoebida; family Mastigamoebidae; genus Mastigamoeba; species Mastigamoeba balamuthi. The sequence goes on along the minus strand of CACRSC010000050.1, from coordinate 179,635 downwards.
GTCGTCTCTATTCGGCGCCCTCACACCCCTGAGAAAACTGTCAGTACCCGCACCTCAATTATGAATCACCTACAGGTGAAGCTGGTGGACTCGAAGCCGTTTGAAGACACTGCCACGTTCAGCATGGCACACCTGGGCAGGTTCTACGCGATGCACCAGTACCTCAAGAGCATCGCGCCGCCCGTACGGCACAGCAACCCCTGCCACCCCGGCGCGCACTGGTGCCGCGTGGACGACGTGCCCATGACTTACAGGTGCCCTTACATTCCCCCTCATTCCGGCCACCTCACCTCCTCTGCCTGCACTGCCAACACCGGCTGACTGGCTGCCACTCGCACCAAGGTACGTGCTCACGGCGGACACGAGGGACATCATCTTCCAGGCGGACCCGTCCAGGTGGCTCGCCAGGCACCTTGGGCAGTCGCAGCTCATCTACGGGCGCACTCTCGAGCTGGTCGCGCCTGCTGAGGGCTACCAGGCGTACACGCACGACTGGACGGTCGAGAACCAGGGGGGGTGCACGCCCACGTGGTACCAGGAGACCGGGGGCAAGTTCTCGTACTACAATGCCGGCACCATCGCGGGGACGCAGCGGATGCTCATGAGCGCCATCCGCTCCATCTACGAGGCGGGCAAGCACATCCCGATGAGCGTCGCTCCGGGGGCCTGCGACCAGGCTGTGTGGAACCACCTGTTGCTCGACGACCCGATGGTGCGCAGCCGCACGCTGTTCTCGTCCGTCTGCAGCGGGTGGGTTTTCTTCTACAGCTTCCAGGACGGCATGCGCGGCACGATGGAGTATGAGGCCCACGCGTGGCTCAATTACACCACCAGAAAGGGGTTTGCCTCGTGCCAAGGCTTCAGCAGGCCTGTGGTGCCCGTCATGGTCCACCTGAAGAACACCACAGATCTCCAGCGTGTCACGCCTGACGCCTACAGGCAGTGCTGATTTCACAGCGATGAGAACCACACAGCCCTGCAAACAACTAATCATTTTCATTTAAGTACTTTAACCAGTGTCTGTGTTCTACGTTGATATCAAGAGTTTGCCAAGGCGCATTGCCAGTAGGTCTATCTGCCAGTCAGCTGCTGCATGTGAGCACTGTCTCAAGCTCCTTTTCAGCAACTATCTGGCACTGACGGTCCCAAAAACCCCTGTCAACAAAATTCTGTGGTGTTGGCAGTTGACTGTCCCTTATTTTTGCTCCTCATCGCAAAACTCCAGCACTTGCGGGCCTAGAACCACATGACGTTTTGGAGGAGTGCAAGCAGGTGCTCTCGGAAGAACGCCTGGCCATGGGCAGACTGCCTCGTACAGCATGCTGAGCCCCAGGACGCCCTTAAGCAGACACTTGCCTTGGAACCACATTTTGTTGTCACCTTCTTGCGCACCCTTCCTTTTTTTCTTCTGTTCAGAGGAAGGGCTTGTATGTCTCTTTGCGGATGCAAAATTGAGAATTGGGTCAATTGTATGTGTTTTCTTTTTTGCAATTTTGGATAAGATCTCATACCTTTCATAGCCAGTACAGGATAGGACTCTGAGGTCAGAGAATTGTGTGATGAGGGGGGGGGGGAAGATTAATGTTGGTGTAAGTTGTGGGCTGACAGTTGGTGTTGTGGGGCTGGGTGGGTGTATGTCTGGCGGCCTCAGCGCCAATGAACAGAATCCTCTCGATTTCCGGGGATTTCGGTATCTGCTCGCTGACGTGACTCCGGAAGAATCTCCAGGGACCCCAAGGGCGCTTCATGGCTGGGCTGGCCCACTTCTCTTTGGCGCAGTGCACAGGACTCCAGAGCATCGCCTCCCACCCGTTCAGTGTCTGTTTGTAAGTGACATTCACAAAGTGAAATATGTTGCAGTGCGTGTTCTCTCTGTGCTATTCATGTCTTCAACTGCAACTCTCACGTAGGTGCTAGTGCAATAAGAGGTTGTAGAAGGAAGTCCGGCAGTAATGGGGTGTCTTTGAGCTTGTGCTCCAGTGAAGTGACCTCGCTCCTTATATCGTAGGCAGCACTTTGAAGCTATTCTTCCTGCAGCCTGCAGGCCCGCATGCAGATCGGGCACTTAACCAGCAGAGCCCCCACGTGGGGCAGGCCCTGCGCCTGCGCATTGCACGTGAACCCGTCGGGCCTCGCATACGCCAAAAATCAAGCGCGGCAGGAAGATGCGTGATGACGCCGCGCACAGGCACATGACGCACGCGCGGGACCGCGCCTGCTGCTCGGTCGCCAGCACCAGCGCACTCCTCTGCGCCTCCCCGCGCACGGTCTCATGCTCGGAGTGCGCCACGCGCAGCGCCTCCATCATCCTGACCACCTCTGCAGGGGAAATCGAGGGCAGCCCCGAGTTTTGTGCTTTTCGACGGAAGAAATGAAGAGATGTGCCTGCCGTACCTCATCCAGATGATTACAGAGATTGTTTTGGCAGGGTTTGTCAGGGCGCGTACGGTTGCTGGGATGCCTGTGCTAACCGCGGGGTCGTCGCGGCCATTCTGGCGATTTCAACAAGTCACAGGGTGCCGCAAATTCCGGTACAGTGAGACGTTACTGGGACAACTCAAGCCCCACGGGCCTGAGTAACTCGAGGGTTGCGTTAAACGATATGTACGTTGTTTGCCGAGCCCTGTGGCGATTTGTTGCGGGAATTCAGAGCGGCCACGTTGCGATGATGTTATGTACCACCTGTGCCCTCTTCTACTGCCCCCCAGATCAAGCCCTTCGAACCCCCTCTCGCACACCGCAACTCAACCAGCACCATTCATTTGCAGTCGAAAAATAAGAAAGACGGATTTGCATGAGTTGCAAGTTCTTTCTTTTCAATTTCTCCTTCCAGGAGTTTTTCTCGAGCTTACCCAAAATTTGTGCCTGAAACCTGCACTGGGTGATGATAGAATTTCAGCGCACAGTGACAGTATCCACCAAATAACTGAACGAGTTTGTGGTCCACAAGGTTTTCAGTCCCAAACAGTCGAGCGGACAGGCACACCAACGGCAGTCATGTATGTGCCTACGTCTGTAGTGAACGTGGTGATCGTCCTGATGGTCGCAGAGGCGCTGCTCACGGGCTTCGTCTGCGTCTACAGCATCCGCCCGACGACGGAACAGCCACAGCAACGCTTCCGCGACGCTGTAGAACCAGAACACTATTCCCCAGCTGCATCGTCCGCAGAACTCCAGACCTGGTCGGTACACGGGGACTGAGGGGAATCTAACCGAACAATTTGGCTCCTCTGCAGGACTGGAGAGGAGCCGCAGAAGGACGCCTACATCGGGTACTCCAAGGGGTACGACCCCGACGTGGTCTGCAGGCTGGTGGGGACGCTGCTCGCGACGGGGTTCAAGGGCGACATCATCATTCTGCTCGCCGACGTGCCAAGCCACGACTGGGCAACGTTGCGGGCCAAATACCGAGGCGTCTCTCAGGTGCCCCTTCTGAGAGGCGCAAATAATGCCCAGTAATTCTACTGTCAACACTCCTCACACAGACCGTGCCGCAGGTGAAGCTGGTGGACTCGAAGCCGTTTGAAGACCCCAGAAGGTTCAGCAGCGCACACCTGGGCAGGTTCTACGCGATGCACCAGTACCTGATGAGCATCGCGCCGCCTGTGCGGCACAGCAACCCCTGCCACCCCGGCGCGCACTGGTGCCGCGTGGACGACGTGCCCATGACTTACAGGTGCCCTTCCATCCCCTCTCAACATCCTCCCATTCAATCCACAGCCACACTCCCGCATCGTTGCGGGCGATTGTAATGGGCACTTCTGTGCTTCTATGCTCATAATCAGTGAGGACTGACGATGTGCCTGAAACACAAGGTACGTGCTCACCACAGACACGAGGGACGTCATCTTCCAGGCGGACCCGTCCCACTGGCTCGCCAGGAACCTGGGGGAGTCCCGGCGCATCTACGGGCGCACCCTCGAGCTGGTCGCTCCCGCTGAGGGCTTCCAGACGTACACGCACGACTGGACGGTCGAGAACCAGGAGGGGTGCACGCCAACGTGGTACGAGAAGACCCACGGCAGGGTCTCGTATTACAACGTCGGTACCATCGCGGGGACGCAGCGGATGCTCATGAGCGCCATCCGCTCCATCTATGAGGCGGGCAAGCACATCCCGAGGAGCGCCGCCGTAGTTTGCGACCAGGCTGTGTGGAACCACCTGTTGCTCGACGACCCGCTGGTGCGCAGCCGCACGCTGTTCACGTCCGTCTGCAGCGGGTGGGTGTTCTTCTACAGCTTCGAGGCCGGCAGGCGCGACACGATGGAGTACAAGGCCCACGCGTGGCTCAATTTCACCACCAGGAAGGGGCTTGCCTCGTGCGAAGGACTCAGCAGGCCAGTGTTGCCAGTCATGGTCCACCTGAAGAACACTTCAGACCTTCTGCGTGTCACAGCGGACGCCTACAGGAAGTGCTGATTACATAGAAAGCGGAACCGTGCTTCAGTTGTCACTCTGGAGAGCTAACCTTCGGCTTTTGTGCGTGTCGGGGTGCTGTCTTGCATAGCTGTCTGCGTAGCGTTTGCACGTGCGCTGTCTCTCTGAAGGCCCACCAGAAAAATGAAGCAGACATCCCCTGCATACTGTTTAGTTGCTTTGCTAAATTATCAGGGAAGGGTCAGTTCAGAAATGGCAGGCACTTGCAGATGCAATGCCATTTTCCTTGTCTGACATTCCCAGACATCGAGCACGCCAGCGTCCACCGTCAGACGTCTTCTGCCTGGGTCTCAGCGTCGTTTGCGGGACCCTCTGCGTCGTCCTCGTCGAGGGTGACGTCGGTGTAGGCGAAGCCCTCGCGCAGCACGGTCCCGCCCTTGCGCAGCGCGAGAGGGCTGCTGAACATGGGGCCCGCCCAGCAACACGTGTGGAACTCGCCGTTCTCGCCGGCCCAGTCCACGCCCTCGGGCAGCTCGGCCAGCAGTTCCTCGTCGAGCTCGCGCCCCGCAAACCGCTCGCTGCTGAGCTTCCTGCTGTCGACGCACACGAGCGTCGTCCTCAGCCCGCCCGCGAGCATGCTCCTGACCAGCGCCTTGGACGCCTCGCCCGCGCCTGCCGTCTGCAGCGCCGATGCGGGGCGTGAATCAACTGATTGTCCCAACCTCCCGAGCAGCAGCACAGAACCACGCCGGCCGCGTGCTGCTGGGAGTGTGCAGACCGGTCCGCTGGAGCGGCCTGGAGCGCGCGCGGGCTGTGCGGGGAAGTGTGGTGATACCGGGCTGGGTGTGTGGGACGGGGAAGTACGCAGTTGTGTTGTGCCGGAGGGGCGCGGGGTCCATCGGGGGGGGGAGTGATGGCGTCATGGGAACGTCATCGCCCAGATCTGGGAGAGGAGTATCTGGGGAGGAATCCCCGACAGGAGTCAATTGAATGGGGCACCTGCCAGAGGGGGAAGAGGGGCTCGAGCCCCGTGCCCCGCAGCCTCTGCTCGCGGTACGCCCGGACGCCCTCGAGGTGCACGTCGCCGAACGCGCAGTGCGTGTAGCCGTCGGCCACGAGGGCTGCCACGGCCTCGGCCATGCGCGCGGCGTAGTCGTCGTGCGAGCAGGGGAACGGGACGCTGACGACACGGAGCGGGAGGCCAGCGGCTGCGGCCTGGGCACGGGCCACGCCCAGGCGCACGCCGTGCAGCGACACGCGGGCAAAGGGGCCCGTGGCGGTCGTCAGCAGGCAGGCCACGCTGGAGCCGCCGTAGGACTCGCGCAGGACGTGCAGGGACCACGCAGAGTCCTTCCCGCTCGACCAGCTCAGTGCGATCTTCATCTTCAGTGAACAATATCCCTCAACCGATATCACGGAAAAGATATTCTCGTTGCTCCTGACGCGGATGACTGCTTCATCAAGCGCGATTATTGAAGCCATGTCTTTTTTTGTCGACTCCACAAGAAGGGCTTGGCAAGAATGGTACATTTCTTAATTGTATCAATTGTCAATACTGTGTTTCTTTGCAACTCATTCTGCATGACCAACCTCCCGAGGGCAGCCACCCTGAAGACCCTTGCTGCTACAGGCTCTTGCGACCTCCGATTGACATCTCTGATTTGTTTTGTAATGCTGTCAGTGGGATTGCTACCGACAGCCATGCAGAATGAGCTCCTGCGGCTGTGGGATCAAGTGTCTGACGATTTGCGTTGGTTTAACACAAAGACGCGATCGCCGCTGTCTCCCATTGGTGCGACACAGACCCTCGATGATGATGAGCATCGCTCGCCTGCACCCGTTTGTCAGGGCAACTGGGGGAAGTTGCGTGCGGAACCGACAGTGAAAGCGGTGGGACGGGTGATCACGTTGGAGGAGTGGCGCAGAGCGATGGGCGGCTGGTGAGCTGCAGACACGACAACGACAGGGAGCCATGCGCTGGGTTGGGGTCTCGTCCGTGGACCTTGATACGTGCCACAACGCCACGTCGGAGGAAAGGGGTGTCGGCAGATCGATAAAGCACAGAATTGCAGCGGGGCACCGCGCCGAACGTGAAGCACGCTCTGAGTGCCAGAAAGAGGAACGGCGCCGATCAAGGCAGCCCGGTGTCGAAACTGTTGCTCATTTTAGGGATGAGAGGAGCATCGCTGAGGGCCCTGGCGAGAGCCGAGCGGGCGAGGGCCTGCAAAATAATGCGCGATGGGGGCACGACCAAAACACTTCCGGTAGCTGGCAGTCGTGCTTGCCCCATAGCTCAGCATGGGGGGAGTCTTCTCGTCGGAGACAAGAGCTCAGCCAGGGGCGGGAAATGGCCTCTGCGCTCTTTTTTTAGCTGTTCCTCTTCTCGTGCCGTGTGTTCCTCTGGCGTTCTGCCAAATTCATCAGACATCACTACCAATGCAGAGTTCCGAATCGGCGGGCGTGCTGGCGATGTCGGAGTGCCGGTACTCCTTTTCCGTGTGCGACAGCGCCCTTGCAAAAACGGCAATGCCATTGAACTGGCCTTTTCACTCCAAACGCAGTATCGTAGTACAGACCCTACGGGGGGTCGTAGCCCTACCCGATTGCGGCCAGTGCACCCTGCGCCTGCCGTCAGATGGCACTGCTGGCTCGCTGTGGGGGCCAACAGGGCTGCTGATCGCGGATTCCCTTCACCTGTTGCTCCGGTTGCCCCGTCAGCCTCATCGACCGCTCCCTCTCTGCAAGAGCCCCTCTTTGGAACGGCGCAATCGTGCAGCTGAGTGCCGCGGTGCTTTGTGTGCTTCTCCGAGGTGCTCACTCGCCCGGCGCGATATTTTGTGTGAAATTCTTATGGGGGTGAACATCGGTCCCCACGCCCGCACTGGCCTCTGGGGCACCAGTGCTGCATGTGCCACATGAGAGCACGGCGAGAGATCTCCGCGAGTGCGTGGGGAAGCATGGGGGAGAGCGCGAGACAATTGTCGGATAAGGCGCGAGGTATGGGGGCTGGAGGGGCTTGCCAGCCATGCCGTGACCACCATCCGCCACGCGTTCTCAGGAGTGCAACCGCGTGGCAGTGCCTGCACGCCCACCACGGTGGCGAGCGCGCACAGTACGCGGGAGGACGAAGGAATTGGTGCGCAGTCTCAGTTGAGGCGGCGCCTTGTCTCTTTTTGAAGGATCTTTTTCGTCTTCACTTTAGCACTGCAACGGTCAATCGCAGGCACGTGCGCACGTCCTTCTTCCGCGCGGTTTTGGTACGAAAGACCCCCTATGGCGGCGGGCCTCGTGGGGTGTGCGCCGCAGCATCCTATGCAGGGCCCTGGTCTGTGGGTTGTGTTTTTTGTGTCGAGGCGAATCACCGGGCAAAAAAAACACTCCCAGCAGCACTCGGTGCGCTGTTTGTGCGCGGGGAAATAAACAGGATGCCGTGTCATGCCCGCCTCAACCGAGGCGCTCAGGGGTAGCGGCGCGGCTGGCTTGGGTGGCTTGCTTCTCTGTTCCCAGGCGGTATAGTAAGAAGCCCCTTGGTGATCTCTCATCTCTCATCTCTCGTTCACTGTCATCACCACCACCACACGCTCCCCCACGTGCAGCCGCGACATTTAACAGCGCCTGCATGCTCTTGGGGCACCGCGCACAGCATGTGGCGCTGCAGGAAATGTGATGTGCGAGTCGAGGGAAGGCGAAGTCCTCAATTTTGTGAGGAAATCCTCTGGCCTTCACTCTATGTATTCAACGGTCGAACACAAACCATGCTCCTTCCCGCCACTGATTTGTTATTCCTGGCGAGCGAGCAGACCTGATGGGTCTCGGGGTGTGGCGCTGCGTCAGGGACCAGGCCTGTGCGTTAAACTCGTCAGGGATATCGCAAGAATCCCGGAGGAAAAGGGGACCGGCTGGGCGCCTAGTTGCTAGTGCGCAGACTAAAAGACCTGGCTGAGAAATCTCTGTATCGAAGAACAGCCCTTGTGAACTCTCGACACCCCGCTCGTGGGTAGTTGTGGAGTTCAACTGTTCTGGCTGGAGTGAAAGAGGTGCTGCAAGACACGCACGCGCTCCATTTGCTCGCTCTGCAGCCGCACCAGCAGCTCCACCTGTGCCATCAGCTCCTCGCGCTCCCTCTCCTGCTCTCCGCCGCTAGTTTCCTGCTGCGGTGCTGCTGCCTGCGCTTGGCTGTGGTCCACACATGCCTCCTCATTTCGCTCCCTCTCTTTCCGTCTCAACTCCGGGACCTCGGCAGCCTCTCTGCCCTCGGGCCTGCGGACGTTGCTGGCTTCTGCGGCACTCGCGACGTCGACAGGCGCGTCCCAGGTGTAGCAGGGGAAGTGGAAGAGGGCGCGGGGTTTGTGGGTGTAGGTGGACCGCGAGGTGAGGGCGAGGGGCTCGGAGTGAGCTTCTGCCAGCGGCCCCAGCGGCCCTCGCACCGTCACCACCACCACCACGCGCCCTCCCACGTGCAGCCGCGATGTGTTGCAATGCCTGCGGGTGCCGGGAAACGCGGGTGAAGACCGCACAACACGTGAGAACCAGCAGATGGCGGATACCTAGAATTTTTCCATAGACGCAAAAATTGTGTGTGTCTTACGATTTGCACCGGTTGAACGCAAAGACGCGCTCGCGGCTGTCCCCCATCTGGCGCGGCTCTACGGGGGCCAGACCCTCAATGACGATGAGCTTCTTGGGGTGTTGGCCGCAGCATCTTGTGCAGGGCCCCACGTCTGCGCGCTCGTCTCAGTCGAAATTGGAGCAAAGCTCCCATCCCTCCGCCAACGCCCTAACACAGACTCACCGGGGCCGTGAACGTCGCCCTCCACTCGTACAGAAGCAGCCGTGCAGGCAGATCGGATGGCCTCGGTGCCCAGGCGGTTGGCTTCCATCCACACGGTGTCGCAGACAACGCTGATCTGCGCCCGTCGGTTTCACGCGGCGGCGACCACACGCGCAGGGCGCACGCCCCCCAGACCCGAAAACCCACCCGCAGCATCGCCAGAGTCATCAGCACGGAGTGTTTGAGGTCTGGGAAGCAGAGAAGACTTGCGGAGAGCGGAACCGACGGTGAAAGCGGTGAAACGGGAGATAACGTTGGAGGAGACTCGCAGGACGATGGGCGGCCGGTGAGCTGTAGACATGGCCGGGGCGGGTGCACCCAACGGAGGCCAGGACCTTCGGTGGCTGCACAACGTGCCACAGAGAAAGGGGTGCTTCCGGCAGATCTACAAAGCAGAGAATAGCTGCGAGACTCCACGGCGTAATGCGATACAGAAAGTACGCTTTTCGCCCCGGAATCATGAATGGTGCCATCATGGCCACGCGATGAGATGAAAGCGTGGCATCTGGTTTTGGCGAAGAGAGGTGCATTGTGGGAAGTCTGAGGCAGACGAGCAAAGGCCTGATCAGTTTCACAGGGCACTTGCACGACCACACTGACTGCAACTTCAGCTGCGGGTTTGTCTCAGGAAGCTAGTGAGTACTCATGTTGCGAAAGAGTCTGTGCGTCTGTGATAACTCAAGCAGGAATGGCCTCCGCGTTCCTTTATTGGCTGTTTTTTTTCTCGTGCTGCGCCAAATTCATTAGGCATCACATCACAGGCAATGCAGAGTTCCGAATCGGCAGGCGAGCTTGGCAATGTCGGAGCGCAGGTGCCCCTTCCTTTTTTCATGTGCGACAGAGCTCTTGCACTCACAATAATGTCACTGAGCTGGCCACAAGCCCGAAAGCAGCCCCGCCAGCAGTATCAACTCCCGCTGTTGACCGTTGCTCTGCATGACACACTCATGAAAGACATATTAATGTGATACTCTGATACTCTAGTAGCACAATAGTGTTGAATCACAAGAACGGCTCAGACCCACTCACCACATCTGGCAGGATGTTGCGAAAGCAGCCAAGAACACACGAACGCTCCAGAAATGCACTGTTCGGAATGTGCAATGAATGTCAGCCTTGATGGTGGTACTATCTTCACCAGCGCATTGAGCTCTGAGGAAGTCATAAAATGGATACACACTCATAAGACACTCAATTCTCAGAATTATAGAATAGCGACTCGTTGTTCTCTTGCACTGGGGTGTATTGTGCGTCTGAACCGAATTACCATCACGATCACAACAATATACAAAGCAAGTACTGCAAATCCACAGTCAATGACAATTACCATTTGCAGACCTGTTTTGAAGTTGCCATCACGGACCATTCGAAACAGAACAACAGCCGATCTCCAAATTGTGCTTCTGGCCTGCTCAATCTCACCCGGCTCCAATGCCCCAGATACAAGTCCAAGGAGCTCTGAAGACCAGTCGAGCACGGAAAGCAGATTCACCAGCCCTCGAAGCCATTTATGCCTCGTCTCCCGAATTTCCAACGTGGCACTGGAATATGTGTATAGGGCGTATGCACATGGATCCTGTATTTCGTTGCAGCAGCCCGGCACGTTCCGAACTCTCTTTATCCTGCCGAGCTCGACAGAACCATAAATTATCCACAGGTCTTCGGTGCTGTTGGCAGATACTATTGAGCTCATGAGAACATCGGTCACTCCATCTCCGTTGAGATCACCCGCCCATGAAACCGAGTGGGCACTGGCCATTTCTGCACTGGTCCTAATGGCCACTATCTGGGCGTCTCTGGATCTCTCTTCTCTTGCTTTGTTGACATCGCTGTTTGAGAACGGAGAAATGGCTCCCTCTAGTCGGCCAAGGACAACATCGACCCTGAGAAAACCGGTATTAGAGGCCAGACGAATGATATCCATCAGCGCATCGCCATTGATGTCTGCAACTGCCACCGAGTCGGGCCGATAGTCTGGAAGTGGGATTCCCTGAGTCTCCAGGTCTTCCTCGCTGATGGCTGCCGGCCAGGCACCCCTGTGGCCCAGGAGGATGAATGACCCGTAGTCAGCCCCAATCACCACGTCGCCGATTCCGTCGCCATTGAAGTCGCCGGCACTTGAGAGCATCAACGGACGGGTGAGAGTCTGATGGTCGATATAAATACTGAAGCCGTTTGCTCCATCGAGGGCGCCAACAGCGACACGGGAGGACCGCACTTGCCCTCCGAAAAGCACGAAGGCAGAGCACACTCCGCTTGCCCATACGCTGTGCGTGTCCCGATAGCACACAGCCGAGGCAATGTCGGAGATACCATCGCCATTGACATCACCGACAGAGCACGACGAGTATGAAGTCGGGTCTCCCTGCACAGAGCCGTCGAAAACGAAGCCGCTCCGGCCATCCACGCTCGACAGCAGCACAGTTCTCGGCCAACGGGTCCGACCGAACACCACGTACGTATGCCCTTGGCCAGTGTTGTGCCGGTTCGCGCTCGACTGGCGGACACAGTCAACCAGCAGGTCATCCAGCCCGTCGTCGTTAACATCCCCGGCAGCCCCGACGGAATAGCCGCACCCAACTTCGGAGCTGCCACCAGCGAGTACGAACCCGTTGCCGCCATCCAGGCCTCCCACAGGCAGAACGGAGCCGGGAGTCAGCAAGCCAGAACGGCCAAACACCACATACGCTCTTCCTCTGCCACCGGAAGCCCGCGGGGCTCCGACCACAACGTCGGCCACAGCGTCCCCGTTGAGGTCGCCGGCTGGCGAGACAGACCACCCGAACTCGTCCAGCGGCTCCGAGCTCGCCAGCACAGCGTCTGTGGAGACACCCGCGGGCTCCTCGGGCAGGGCTCCGCCGTGGCCGAACCGCAGGTAGACGCGGCCCACGCCCGGAGCGCCGACCGCGAAGTCGTCGAACGAGTCGTTGTTGAGGTCTCCGAGACCGCGCACCGCCTTGCCCAGCAGAGGCGCGTCGCTCTCGCTCCTGATGGCGTAGCCCAGGCCCTCGTGCCCGACCTCGTCCAGCACGAGCTGGCGCCCTGCCGGGGCGACGCCGGTGCGCTGGCCCTTGAGCACGAAGCTGCTGCCCAGCGCCTCCACCTCGCGGTCGCCCGAGGGGTCGATGTAGTCCTCGCCGGCGGCGCTGAGCAGCAGGTCGTCGCGGCCGTCGCCGTCGATGTCGCCCAAGGGGCCAACGCCGCTGCAGTTCCAGTGCCCGCTGCGCACCACCAGCGCCCCGCGCGGTGCCGCCGAGGAGGGCGCGCGTACGAGTGCAGGCCACCTGCCAGGCGACCCCATCAGGACGGTGCACACGCGGTGGCACAGCACGACGTCGCTGACGCCGTCGCCATTCAGGTCGCCTGCGGCACTCGAGAGCACCGCAGCCCCGGCAGACACGTCGTCGTTGGCCACGACCACCGACGCCCGCAGAGCACCGCCAGCGAGCCCCTCGCGCAGCCGCAGCTGCGTGCCGTCGACGACGACCTCGCGGGGCCACGTCGCCTTGGCAGCGCGGTCGCCGAAGACGACGAGGTACCTCGTGGTGAAGAGGTCCGCGCCTCCCGAGAGGCCGACCACAAAGTCGGCAACGCCGTCGGCGTTGACGTCGCCGGCGCCCGAGACGGAGAGTCCGATGGCGTCCGCCTCCCTCGCTCCCTCGAAGGCCACCACGCCGCACTCGCGCTGCGGGCTGAAGTGCCCTGCGAAGTCTCTGCGGCCGAACACGAGGAACGCAGCGCCGGCCCCGGGCGCTCCGCTGGTCGACGCGCCCGCGTCGCCGAAGAGCACGTCGCCGATGCCGTCCCCGTCGACATCGCCCGCGCCGGAGAACGCGCTGGCGTTGGGCACCACGAAGCCCTCGGCTGCAGCGGGCGCCGCGATGCCTACGGCTCCTTCCCAGAGGCTCTGCCCGCGCCCGTAGACGACGACGACGGACCGGTCCTCGCGGGACACCGCCAGGTCGTCGCAGCCGTCGCCGTTGACGTCGCCCACGCCCGCAGCGGCCAGCGAGCCCGCGCCGGGGGCGGCAGGGGCGGCATCGACGGACGCGGGCCACGGGGACCCTCGGCGGCGGCCCAGCAGGACGAACGAGCGGCCACCGCACGTCACAACGACGTCGGCGAGGCCGTCGCAGTTGACGTCGCCGGCGGGGGCCACAGCGACGCGGCCGCCAGCCGGGGTGCACGCGGGGGCCTCGAGGCGGACAGCGGAGCCGTCGCGGAGCGATCGCCTGAGCGAGGGCTGCGGGGCCAGAGGGCCGAGCAGCACGTGGACGGCCCCGTGGCCCCCGAGGACCACGTCGGGCACGCCGTCGCCGTCGACGTCGCCAGCGGGGGCCGACACGCCCGCGCTGTAGTAGGCGGTGGGCCAGCGGCTGCCGGTGGACCGCAGGGCGTGGCCTGCGACGACGTCTTCGGCTCCCGAGTCGGCGAGTTTGCGAACGCGAGGCTGCAGGGCGTCGGCAGAGGCGGCGACGAGCGCGGGCAGCAGCAGCAGCGCGAGTGCGAGGCGGTGGCGGCAGCGGCGGACGCGGCACTCCATGGCGGGGCACATAGCGAGAGTGGAGGTTTCGTGCAGGTTGTGTGTACCGGTGGGCGCGAGGGGCACGCGATGTTCATGCACCTCTTTTATCAGTCCGCACCCCCGCACCTCCGGAGTCTCCGCTGTCCCCCTCCCGCCCCCCTCCGCTCCCCTCTCGTCGCGCGGCGTCGTCGGCATCGGTGAGCGGAGACCGGACTTCGTTCAACCGTCGACGGTGACGGCGACCTCGGAAACACGCGCTGCGCACGAGCAAACTGGCATTCTCTCACCCCTTTCGGCTCTCGCCCCAGTCAAACGAGTCCGGATTTCTGGGCAATTGATCCCCATTGTTCAAGCGATGTCCACTTCATTGATCGTTCACTCAGAAGGGGCCCGGTCAGTCCGACTAGGGTCATTCCCCGCTGCTCCCGCGATTTGCTTTGGGGCAAATCCAGTAGATATTCTTCTGGCTCTACGGGGCGAATCTTCTCGTTTGTTTCGTTTGGTTGCTGCGATGGCGACCGGGACAGCGACGCTGGAGCAGGAGCTCGTGTGGGGCTCGCCCGCGCCCCTCGCCAGGGCCCGCTCGTGGCTCCCCTGGGGCGCCCTCCCCCCGCGCAGCCCCGCCCCATTTCTGAGAAATGCCTGCGCCACGTCACTGAGAAATGCCTGCGCCACGTCACCTCCCTCCTCCGCGCCCCGCCGCCTCGCGCTCGTCGTCTTCTCCGACGGCGGCCTCGTGCGCGCCCTCGTCCACGGCGCCGGCGCCTCCCCCGTCCGCGAGGCCCGCGTCGACGGCGGCGCCCCCGGGGGCCTCGCGCTGGCGGTCGCCCGCGACGGCTCGGCGGTCGCAGCGGCGCCGCGCGCGTCGCAGAGCCCCGCCGTCGCCCTCCTCTCCCGCGACCTCGAGCCCCTGGCCGCGTCGCCCCCGTGCCCCTCCGCCATCGCCTGCCTCGCGTTCTCGCCCTCGTGCGCCACGTCACCGCCGGGCGACCACAAATATCGGGATATTATCTCTCTGACGAAAATATCTCGCGAAAAATCTCCTGACGCAGGGGCGACGTGCTGGCTGTCTGCGAGGACCTCGCGGTCCGCGTTGTGCACAGCAAGGAGAGCGAGGGTAGCGCGCCGGACCCCGTCGCTCTCGCGGCCCCCGGCCTCGCCAGGGCCGCGTGCGCGTGCTGCGAGTGCCCCGCAGACGCCGCAGGCCACGCGCTGGTCGCGGCCGCCGGCCCCTGCCCCGGCCACCACTTCTGCGCCGCCCTGTGGTCCTTCCCGCTGGCGGCCCGGGGCGCCGAGCGCGCCGCCAGCCTGCTGGCGCTCGTCTCGCCCGAGTGCGGCCTCTGGGAGCGCTGGCTCGGGCGCCCCGCCGACCCCGTCTGCGTCGCCGTCGCCCGCACGCCCGCCGGGGCCCCCGCGCTCGCCGTCGTCGACGGCTCCGGCGCCGCGTACGCGCTGGGCGACGACGGCGAGTACGTGCAGCTCGCGGACGGCGCGGCCGCGTCGTGCGCTTGGCTGCCGGGCGCGGAGCTCGCGCTCTCGTGCGCGCCGGGCGACGTCGTGCTGTGCGCGCCGGGCGGCGGCGTCGTCGCCACGGCCGCGACGCCCGCGGCTGCCGGCGCTGTGCTCGCCGCCGATGGGGCCGGCGCGGTGTTCGCGTGGGACTGCGGCGGCGGCACGCTGGCCCGCGTCGAGCGGCTCTCGGCAGAAGAGGTCGTCGCGCGCCGCATGGCCGAGGGCGACTTCGACGCCGCCGCCGACGCCGCGCGGGCCAGCGGCCTCAGCACCGACGTGGTCTTCGAGCAGCGCTGGCTCGCGCACGCCGTCACGCAGTCGACCCTCGCGGAGCTCGCGTTTGTCGCCGACAAGCAGTGGGTCGCCCGCCGCTGCTGCGAGCGCGTCGGCGACACGGCCGAGGCCACGCGCTGCATGCTGCGCGACCACGCGCTCGCGCTGCTCGGCGACCGCCCCGACGACGCGCAGCTGCGCGCGGTGGCGCTCTGCAGGCTCGCGCGGCTCGACGCGATGCCCGCCGTCTGGCCGGGGCCCTACGACCCCGCGCGCTTCGAGTGGTTCGCCGACTGCGACCTCGTGACGCTCGCCGCCGACCTCGCGGCGCGGGCCGAGCTGGCCGCGCTCGGCGCGCTAGTCGAGAGGCTCGGGCCCGCCGTGCAGGGCCACGCGCTGGCCGTCCTCGACTGCGCGCCGCTCTCGGCGCCCCCGGCCGCGCTGGCGGGGCTGCTGACGTGGGCCATGCGCGACCTCGGCGGGGCGCAGGCGCTCAGGGACCCGCGGCCGCTCAAGAACGCGCTGCGCCTCGCGTGCGCCGAGGCGCCGCTGTCGGGCGACGAGAGCGAGCTCGCCGTCCGCGCGTCGGAGCGCAGCAGCGAGGCGGCGCCGGTGCCGCGCGGGCGCGTGGCCGAGTGGCTCCGGGAGCGCGCGCTGGCGATCGACGACCGCACGGGCCTCCTCGACTACAGCGCCGAGGCCGCGACGGCCCTCGCCGAGGCCTGCGGCGTGCGCGCGGAGCTCGCGGACCTCGCCGAGGCCGTCGCCGAGCTCTCGTTCGTGGCCTACGACAAGGGCGACGACAGCGTGCGCCTGCGCGACTACGTGGCCGCGGAGCCCCTCGAGCGCCTGCGCGTGCTGACGCGCGGCTGCACGGCGGCGACGGTCGTCCCCGTGCTCGCGGGCCCCGCAAGCGCGCTGCTCGTGCGCGACGAGGAGCTGCTGGCGGCGTTCCTCGAGGGCGAGGGCGACCGCAACGGCCTCGCGTTCGTCGCGCCCGCGATACGCGCGGGGCTCGTCAGCGCCGAGCGCGCCGCGCAGACGTTCTACGCGTGCCGCCGGACCGACGTCGCCGACGTGATGCTCGAGGCCCTCGGCGACGCCCGCGTGGAGCCCGTGCGCTCACACATCGTCGCCGAGCAGATCCTCCGCTTCTAGTGCGATCTGTCCTGTCTCTGTCCTTCTATCTGTGTCTCTGTCTCTGTCTCTCTGTCCTCTCTGTCCTCTCAATCTCTCTCTCTGTTTATCTCTCCTCTCTGTCCATTCCGTCCTCTCTCTCCCTCTCTGTCTCCGTCCTCTCTGTCCTCTCTTTGTCGTCTGTCTCCGTTCTCTGTCCTCTCTGTCTGTCTGTCTCTCTCTCTCTCTCTGTCTCTGTCAGTCTATCACTGTCACTGTCTCTCTTTGTAGTCTCTGTGTGTCTCTCTGCCGCCAGTTGAGCGCTCACGTTGGGCGGACCCAACCAGCGGCGTCGAGATGACGCTGGCGGCGGTGGCGGCGCTCGGGAAGGACAGGGAGAGGGCCGAGGGCGTTGCCGCGCGCGTCGTGGCGCAGGCGGTGGGCGACAGGCAGCGCAGGCGCGTCGACAGGGCGCTCGAGGACCTGCTGGCCGTGCAGTCACGCGCGCTGGCCCCCGCGCTGTCCGAGGCCGACTGCGTGCGCATGGTCTGCGAGGCGCTGCTCAACGCGCACGGTGCGCTGCCCCCCCCATCGCTCCTCTCTCTCCATGCTGGGGAGCTTTGTTGCTCAGCCCGCGGGCGCGCAGACTTCAAGTCGGCGATGGAGTACCTGCCGAGGACCAAGGACGCCGAGGCGCTCATCGTCCGTGTCGCCCGAGCGCACATCGACAAGGCGCAGAGCCTCACAGACCCCAACATCGCCGCTGCCGAGGAGTGGTGAGCGCCTTCCCCCGGACCGCCTCGGGACTCAGTGGCGCCGCTTCCCGCAGCCTGTGGCTGTCGCTGGAGCCCACAGAGGAGCTCAGGGAGGAGCGCAGCTTCCTCAAGGCGCTGCGCGAGATGGACACGATGGGCGTGCGCCCGCTTGTGCCCTCGGAGCTGCGCGAGTCGCTGCGCAGCCCGTCGGGGCGCCTGGACGCCGTCCGCGCGGTCCTGCGCTGCTGCCCGCGCATGAGCTCCGACTGCCCGCGGGTCCTGGCGCTCGCGGCGATGCTACCGCCGTTCCCTATGCAGGGCCGCGACGCCCGCGAGGTCCAGGCGGTCGTCGCGCGCGCCGCGATGGCCGCGGGCGACGTCGGGGCCGCGACGGCCGTCTGCACGCAGCTCGTGGCCGAGGCCCACGCCCCCGTCTGGGACCTCTGCCGCGACATCGTCCGCAGCGGCCGCGCGCAGCTGCAGCCCGCCGACCGCGTCCGCCTGCTCGCGCACTGCGTCGCGTTCTGCGACGCCTGCGAGCTGCCCGCGCTGCTCGCCGAGTGGCGCGCAGCCGTCGACGCCGAGCGCGCGGCCCGCCCGCCCGCCCCGCTGTCGCTCGCGCCCCCGCGGCTCGCGTTCGACGGCGAGCTCCCCGCCGGCAGCGGCCCCGGCTGCTGCCAGCGCTCGCCCGCGCTCTCCGCACCCGCGGCGTCGCTCGACGCCTGCGCGCTCGCGCGGGCCGCCATCGACGCGGCGCCCGTCGACGCCGCGATCGCGCTCGCGCTGGTCGCGGGCGCCGCGCTCGCCGACGAGCTGCCCGCGCGCGACCTCATCGCCGAGCACGTCGCCCGCGCCTGCGCCGCGCCCCCCGAGCCCGCGGCGCCCGACGCGTGGGTCCGCCTGTTCTCCGCCGCCTACGCCCGCGAGTCCGCAGCCGCCGGCAGCGTCTCCGCGGTGACGGCGGCGGCGACCGACGCGCAGATCGACGCGGCCGTGGGCGCCGACTCGCTCTACGCCCGCGAGATCCGCAGGCTGCGCGGGATGCCGGCGCTGGCGCAGAGCGCCGCGGGGGTCCCGGGCGACGTGGACGCCGCGCGGTTCTGCCTCGACGCGGCGTACAGACGCGCGGCGCTGGCGGGCGGCGCGCACAGCGCAGACGCCGAGGCAGTGCTCGAGGCGCAGCGGACGGCCGCCGGGGCGCTCGGCGACGGCGCGGCGGCCGAGCTGGCGATCGACCACGTCTGCTGGGTCGTCAGCGAGTTCGGCGGCAGCCTGCACGAGGCCCAGCAGCTCGTCGCGCGCCAGCAGGACGCGCTGCTCGCGGAGCCCGTGCGCGCGCTCGACGCGCTGGCGGCGCTGCTGCCGCGGCTGCCGGGCGCCAACCACACGCGCGTGCAGTTCTACGTCGCGCTGGTCCTCAAGTGCGCCGCGGCCCTGGGCGGCGGCCCGGGCGAGCCCTCGCGCCTCTGCGAGTGCTCGCGCGAGGCGCAGGCGCTGGTGGCGCTGGCCCCGAGCCACGCGAAGCTGCTGCAGCGCCTGCCGAGCGTCGCGCCCGGCGCCGACTTTGTGGCGCTCGTCGACGCGGCGGCGGACCCGCTGGCGGCGCTGGCGCCGTCGCTGGGCGCCGCGTCGACGGCGGCGGCGGTGGCGTCGCTGTGCAGGCAGCTGCCGCTGATCAACGCCAGCAGGGGCCCGGGCGCCGTGCCGCTGACGGCCAGCGCGCTGCACCTGCGGTGGCTCGAGTGCTGCGCGCGGGCGCCGGGGGCCGCGGACGAGCGCCTCTCGCAGGCGGACATCCTGCGCAAGCTCAGCCCCCTCGACGCGTCCTCTCTGGCCAGCACCATCTTCGTGCGTGCCCCGCCCGCCCTTCTCTCTGCATCCACGCGCACACAGCGCACACGCGCGAGCGGGGGGTTGCACACTGGTCTCTCCTCTGCGCGCCGCAGCAGAAGGGCACCGCGGGCGTCACTCCGCTGGTCCGAGGCCAACGGGGCAGCGAGGGCAGCGCGATTCGGGTCCTGTTGGCCATACGGATGTGGCCCCCAATGGGCAGGCCTCGGAGTTGAATCCGTTGAGAGGCCAAGGGGAGGGCGTGCTGCGAACCTCGAACGATCAAAGGGCCCTTTTCTGCTTGAGGGAGTGGTGGGTGTGTGGTGCCCTGCTCGGGGGAGCGGGGAGGGTGTGCTGTGTCCTGCGAACGTGCGCGAAGGGCCCCTTTGCTGCTCGAGAGACCTCACACGCTGCTGACCCCACGCGCAGAAGTCGTTCCTGGACCTGGAGAGCAAGACCAGGGTCGTCGCCGCCATCGCCAGCGTCGTGGACGAGGCCCCGCAGTCAGACGAGCAGCAGCGCGCCGCCGAGGCCGTGGCGCTCATCCGCGCGTGCCTCGACGCCGTGCGCGTGTTCGCGGGGCTGCTGCCCCAGCGCCTGCGCGGCGCCGCCGCCGCGATGCTCGCAGACGCCGACCCCGAGGAGTTCCTGGCGCTCGTCGACGACGCCGTACGCGAGGGCGTCGCCGCCGCCGCCGTCCACGCCTTCGGCTCGGCCGTCGCGTGGCCCGCGAGCCCCGCCGACGCCCTGCAGCTCTGGCCCTCGCTCTGCCGCGCGGCCCTCGAGGCCGGCGACGACGCCCTCGTCGACGCTGTCCTCCGCAGCGTCGCGCCTCCGGACCCCTGGGACCTCGACGACGCCAGCGGCGGCGGCGGTGACGCGGCCAGGGAGGGCGACGCCTTCGCGGCTGCGGCGCGCGACGCGGTGGTCGCCTGCGCCCGCGAGCTGCTCTCGCGCGGGAGGTCTGCGCGGGCGTGCGGGTCGGTGCTGGCAGCGCTGACGGGCCAGTCGCCCACGGCCGCCAGCGCGGGGCCCGTCGCCCGCGCGCGAGCCATCGTCGCGCAGGCCTGGGGCGCCGACGCCGCCCAGAGCGCGCTGCCGCCGGCCGACGCGCAGCCCGCGGCCGCCGACGTCTGCGCGTGCGTCGCGCGGCTGCTGGCTCTCGGCGCGGGGCCCGAGCAGTGCAGGCTCGCCGTCCACGTGGCCGACGCGCTGGCGGGCGACGCCGCCGACGCCGCGATGGGCCCGTGCTGGTCGGCGCTCTGCGCGGCGCTGGTCGACGCGGGGCTCGCGCGCGAGGCCGTCGCGCTGCGCGAGCGCCGCACGGCGACGGCCGAGGCGGACGCGGCGCTGCTGCGGAGGCTTGCGGGCAGCAGCGACGCGCTGGCGTACGCGATGGCCTGCAGGCCCGGCGCCGCTGAGCCCCCGCCGAGGGACGTCGGGGCGCGCGTGTCGCTCTGCCCGCACGGAGGCGGCGGCGACGGCGGCGCTGAGGCAGCGGGGGCGCAGGACGCGGAGCTCGTGAGGGTCGCCGTGAGGACGGGCAACGCGGCGGCGCTGCCGGCGGCGAGCCCGCGGGCGCTGGCGCAGCACGCGAGGGCGGCGGAGCAGCAGCTGCGCGGGGCGGGGATGGTGGCGCACGCCGTGGCGCTGGCGAGGCGCGGGCAGCACGCGCTGGCGCGGACCACAGAGGCCCTCTTCTCGAACGCCGACTGAAGCGCGCCAGGGAGAGCCGATGCAAGTGATGTCCACTGGCCAGCGCCAAATACGCCTCCCGAGTGGGTACCCCCCAAATGACCTGCCCACTTGCTCCGCAAGGGTTGCAGCTGGGAACTCGTGGTATCACAGTTAGACAAACAGAGCCCGGGGTCATTACCTGCGGGGATTGCCAACCCGTTCTGGTTGGGGTTGTTCACCGTTCCCCCCCCCCCGGGCGTGTGGCCGAAAACAAAGGCAGAGATACGGCCCCACGTGGCCTGTACCTTCTCTCCCCACCCATCCACATCGCACCCAACCCTTCCCATCCACATCGCACCCAACCCTTGCGTGGCTTCCGAGGTCTTTGCCTTGCTGTGTTATAAAGTACCCCTGCAAGGAACAAAGAAAAACAAAACTCACGATTGAACAAACCACCCGAGTGCGTCCTCAGTGTCGTGATTCTATCTGGGAGGACTGTGTGTGCATCGGAACGGGAGAGGAACAGAGAAACGGAAGGAGTTGGACCAAAGTGTGCGAGAGATTGTCCCTAAGAGCTGCCTGCAGCGGCACCCCCGGTGATTTATAACACACCCCCGGTTATTCCCTATTGCTTTATGTGTAGATCATCAAGTTATGCAGAGAAATCCAGCTCTGTTACCTTAGTATACTAAACCTCGGAATTTTGTCCCGAACAATGAACAACTCAAATAGGAAAAATAGCCAATAGCCACAGAAAGAAGTTCTATTCATACAACTATTTGCCTATAGGACTTAATTCCAATTTAAACCAAATTCTCACTGAAACCTGTAATTTTGACAAAAATAACTTTGCATGTTAACTTCAAAATGTATGGGAATTTAAGAAAATCTGTTGCCCAGCTGTACAACATGACTTATAACATGAAAATATGTCATTACATAACATATATGCAAGAATCCGATAAGTATAAGTATGATGAAGAGGGTTTGTACTATAACATATCCTCTTCTGTGCAATGTCAGTCGATACTGCAGCATTTTTTTCTTTCAGTGAATCATCATTTTCCTTCTGAATTTATCTTGCCTTTCATTTCCCGTAATTCCTTACCATCTTGCATTTCACTACGTAATTTGTAATCTGTCATAGTATTGCATTTCACTCTGATTTCACACCTCCAGGAAGAAGATAAATGAACCAATTCTATCTTCAGCAATGGCAAGAGCAACCTTGTCCTTGGCCTTGAAGAACAGTGTGAAGAGGTGGATCAGAGGTCATCTTCCTTCTTCTCTTATTTCTAATTACTTAGCATTTTAAATTCTAGGTTGGACATACTCATGATATGAGGGAGACTCACAGCAAAGGAACCTATCTGATGCTGAGAGAGAGGCTCTTGCTCAGCTTTCCAGGTATGCTTCTCCCTTCGATACGCCCTTTCGGGCCAGAGAGTGAGAGTGGAAGAGCCTGTTCTTGGAGATTCTCCAACCACATTCGCAGGGCCCTCCTGGACCATTACCGCACCTCGGACTGGGTGCAGAAATAAACAAGGGGAAACATAATATCATCACGAAATCCCTCTGTAGACAATTGAGTTTACATTTGCTATCTTGCTTTACGATCCCCGGAGTAGGTGGAGATTGATGGCAGACCCTGGCTACCAGAACCCCCCGAGCCAGCCAAAAGGTCTGATGAGAACGACGTGGTGTTCTTCATCGGCGACGCATACTCCTGGGAGAAACTCGCCCCTGTCAAGCAGCGGAGCTCGATTGGAGACTACATTGCAAGTAGGGATTGCCAGCTCGCAGTCAGGAGGCTCGTGCTCGTGGATCGATACAATGCAGAGCACCCAGGCATTGGGCTCGATCCCCATGCCCTGTGTATGAAGCTGTATCCGGCGGCATTTCTATACTGCACCGATGTCCAGATGGGCCAAGCGAAGGGGCTATGTGGAGACCATTGTTATCCAGACCGGGGGGACAATCGGGTGTGTTTTTCCCACCAAATTGTTAACATGCGCACTCAATCCACACGTGACGTCCGCAGATCCAAGGCAGCTAAGGTCGTCAAGCACAAGGCGCAGCAGTCCGAGGCCGCCGTGCATGCTCTGCTGAAGCCTGAAGCAGTGCATCGGAAAGTGCCTCCGCCGCCCCCTGCGCCGGTCCCTCCGCCGACTGCAGGTGTGGACCGGGGTCATCTCCGCCAGACAGCGGAGAGCATTGCCTGTGCTGTCGACGACCTCGAGCGCAGCCTCGTTGAGGCGGTGCCCCGGATCCCACAGGATCTCGCGGAGAAGGCCAGCCGCTCACTCAAGGAGATCAGCGAGCGGATCCGCCGCTTAGCCGACGACATGGAGCAATTGATCCAGGCCGAGATCAAGAGTATCGCCGAGAAACACGACGCAGACATCAAGAAGCTCATCGATAAGTACGAGCGCAAGATGGCGCAGCGCGATGCCGAGATCAAGAGGCTCACCGAGAAGTGCGAGCGCAAGATGGCGCATCGCGATACAGAACTCCAGAGCCTCATCAAGAGGCATGAGCGCAAGGTGGGCACGCTCACGTCGCAGCTGCGCAGCGCGAACGAGAGGGCCGAGATTGCGCAGAAGCTCGTCGAGGAGCTGGAGGACGACCAGAAGCAGCTCAAGGAGCAGCTGGACCAGGCCACTGCGGCAGGCAACGAGTCTCAGATTGGTGCACTCGGTGTCGAGCTCGAGGAGAAGACTGCGGATCTGCATACAGCCACTGCTACTGTGAGGAAGGCAAGGCTGCCCAATCGTTTGATGTTGTCCATAGGACGCACTGACGCCCTGCTCGCGATAGATCCACCTCTTCGCGCTATTCTTCAAGGCCAAGGACAAGATCGCTCTCGCCATCGCTGAGCACAGCCACCTGAAACCCCAACAAGCACGCAATATCAACGCGTTGGACCCCACGCACAAGGCCTTCGTTGACGACCACCTCGCCCGATTCGGGCTCTCTAGACTGGACCTGCTGGTCATCTCGGACAGCAAGGACAAGAGCGAGCGGGACGACGAGTGCCACCTGCCCTCGGAGGACAAGGTCATTGCGGCCCTCGAGAACGTCTCGAGCAGCGACAGGCCCACGTGGGACCGTATCTTCGCCTTTGTTTTCGGCCATAAGCCCGGGGTGTGTTCTTAAATCACCGGGGGCGGCGCTGCAGGCAGCTCTTAGGGACAATCTCTCGCACACTTTGGTCCAACTCCTTCAGATTCTCTGTCCCTCTCCCGTTCCGATGCACACACAGTCCTCCCAGATAGAATCACGACACTGAGGACGCACTCGGGTGGTTTGTTCAATCGTGAGTTCTGTTATTCTTTGTTCCTTGCAGGGGTACTTTATAACACAGCAAGGCAAAGACCTCGGAAGCCACGCAAGGGTTGGGTGCGATGTGGATGGGTGGGGAGAGAAGGTACGGACAACGAAAAAAAACATATAGTCTCTGCGGCCAGAGCAGGTTGCGGGAGCTAGACGACGAGGCGGGGAGCTGCTGGTCCTCGTGGCGTGCTTACTTCTTCATCGAGGCGACGATCTCCTCGACCGTGCGGCCCTTGGTCTCGGGCACCACGAAGAAGATGAACGTCGCGCCGAGCGCGCACAGCACGGCGAAGCCCCAGAGCACCGCGCTCTGCGACGTGGCGTCGCTGAGGGGCAGGAACGCCAGCGAGACGCCCAGGTTGGTCGTCCAGTTGGTGAAGACGGAGATGCTGACTGCGAGCCCGCGGGTCGAGTTGGGGAAGAGCTCGGGGACCATGCACCACGGCACAGGGCCCAGGCCGACCGAGAAGAACATGACGAAGATGATCGTGAAGACGACGCTGCCGATGCCCGACGACGACTCGCTCATGTTGACGTGGCCGAAGATGCCGATGATCACGTGGGCGCAGGCCATGCCGATCAGCGAGGTCAGCATCAGCGGCTTGCGGCCGACGCGGTCGACGAGGAACATCGAGACGATCGTCATGATGACGAGGATGCCTCCGACGAGGATCGACATGTAGTTGGCCATATCCTGGGTCATGCCCGCGTTCTCGAGGAACGTCGTGAGGTAGTAGAGGATGGCGTTGATGCCCGAGATCTGCTGGATGAACATCAGCATGATGACGACGATCAGCGGCCTGATGGGCGACAGCAGCATCTTGAACGCCTCGCGGGCCGACGGCTGCTTCGAGTCCTCGCTGGCGGCGGCGATGAGCTCGTTCATCTCGACCTCGACGTCGTCGTAGCCGCGCAGGTACTGCAGCATCTTGCGGGCGTCGTCGTTGCGCTTGACCATGATCAGCCACTTGGGGCTCTCGGTGCGGAACAGCACTCCGCCGAGGATCCAGTGCAGGATGCAGAAGACGATCGAGAAGCCGACCATGATGCGCCAGTTGACCTTGGGGATGAAGCCGAAGACGGTGCCGAGCACGAACGAGAGGAAGATGCCCGTGCAGATGCTCAGCTGGTTCAGCGTCGCGATCTGCCCTCGGATCTTCTGCGGCGCGATCTCGGTGATGATCAGCGAGACGACCACACTGACACAGCCTACGGGCAGCGTTGGGTGAGCACTCGGCCATTGTTCTCCAAAGAAACAACAGAATACCAAGTTGCCAAAAAACCAAGTCGAAAAACCAGAGCGGAAGAAGCTCACCGACACCGAGGCCCAGGATGAAGCGGCCGGCGACCAGCATCCACACGTTGACCGAGAACGCGCAGATGAGCGCACCTGTGGCCACGCCGCGGCGGCGAGTGAGCAAGCGTTTCGAAATCGACATGAATTTGTAGAAACTGAACCAAAAACCACCCGACCGACTGCAGCGAGCCCCAGAGGGTGGGGCTGAGGAAGAGTCTCACCGACGAAGAAGACGCCCTCGGCGCAGAGGTTGGTCAGGTTCCTGCCGAAGCGGTCCGCCAGGCGGCCCGAGACCAGCGCGGAGATGAGCGCACCGACGAGGATGGCGCTGCGCACAGTCGCGTGGGCAAACCGCACTGTTAGCCGCGAGTGCACCTTTGCCAGTTTTGCGAGACAGGCAGACGCGCTGGAGAAAAACGGACTGGGGTGGGGCAGGGCAGGGCAGGGCAGGGCAGGGCAGGGCAGGGCCGGCCTCACCTGACAACGATACCCTTGAGGACCGAGTTGCCGCTCTTGCCCTCGTCGCTGCTGGTCGAGTCGACCTTGGCGAAGTCAAAGTACTCGGCGATGGGCGGCAGGGCGCCCGAGACGATGTTCGTGTTGTACCCGAACTGCAGCGCCCCGAAGCAGTGGATCGCCGCGATGAACTGCACGCGTTCGCACACCCCCGTCAGTGACACGTCCGCTGGGCGCGCCCCGGCCGCGCGCGGGGCCGGATATGAGGGCGGACGGCAGCGGGTTTTGCCGTTGCCGCGGAGTGCAAATTGCGCACCCAAATGAAGAGGCCCTTGGAGCCGTCGTTGGGGACCACGCCCATCTGCTCCTGGGGGGAGTAGTTGCCAGGGGAGCCGGCCGGAGTCGACGATGCGGTGTTGGATGCCATTCTCGCTGGTATTCCAGGCAGTGTGTCTTTTGCGATTTGTTCTGTAGTGGTTTTCCCTTGCTGAGTGGGCTGTACCCTGAGAAGGGGATGTGTTTCTCAGAAGGCTTTTTTATATTTAAGACGATGAGTGAATCTGTGACGCGCTTATAAACGGGTTTTCCCCGCACCGAGGAGTTCCGTTGGAAAAAGTTCAGGAAATTCGTCGTCGTTGGGAAGTCTGAGTCGCTGCGAGTATGGACCCCCAGCATTCGAGCCTGCGCGTGGGCCCCTGGCTGGCCCAGGGTCGCCCAGCCCCCAGGACTGCCACTTGGTGCGTCAGCGCTCTTTCTGGATAATCGGCGCACTCATCCTAAGCACCATTCTTTTCCATCAGTGCTGGAAAAAAGGGTCTCGCCGCCAGAGCGGGCCCCGGGGGTGGCGCTGCGCCCAGGGGGCGACCCGAGCACGCCCGACCCGAGGCTCGCGGGCGATTTTTTCCGATCTGTGTGTGCTCTGAGCCAATTCTTCTGGTTTGCTTTTGCCGCGCTTTTCCGATCGTTTTTCCCTGATTGGTCTAAAACCTGCGTCGGCGCAGCCCGCGGGGGGCGCGGCGCTGGGGCAATCGGGAGTCGCGGGCGGAATGTGGGGGCGGAAAGAACAAAGACCGATGGAAAACCGTCGGTGGCGAGAAGTCAAGTGCGCCGGGAAAAGCTACATCGGCAATAATCGCGGGGGCAGGATTGGGTGAAACATCAAAGTGCACTGTGGGGGCTCCCCCTTACAGAGAGCCGTTATGCACCTTTCGCAGAGCCCGCCGTAGGGGTTTCGTCGCTGCACCGCGGACCCCCTTCCCTCCGGGTGCCCACACGCGCAGTGGCCCCGCTGTCGCCAGAGTGCCCCAGCCATCGTGCCCACCTCTGCTCTGTGGCCGTGCAGGCGTAGCTACTGCTGCTCGCTCACAGGGCTACTGCGGAGAACCAGAAGCATGCGATTGGGTCAGCGTCCCTCCCACACCCCTCGCACCGTGTGACGCGCCCACGCGAGGTGGGGTGCGGCCCTGACAGCCCCCAGGGAGGGCTCAGCGACTAACGACTAACGCAACGGCAACGATCTTCGCAGCAAATGCGCACTTGTGCACACGACCGCAGCCTTCATCAGCGCAGCTCGTGCGCTCACGGGCACCGCGCGCGTCGGGCCACAACGAGGCAGCACTGCGCGGGCAGAGCGGAGGGAGGGGCCGATCCCGCGAGATAGGGAAGCGCAGGGAAGAGAATGCAGGGAGCCCGGGAAGAGTGCGCGCAGAGCACTGCCCACACCGCGGCAGACGAAATGTGCAGAGCCATTTCCCCGACTGGTCCCCTCCCTCCTCCGCCTTGCAATGCCCACACCCCCTCTCAGACGCAGACCTGCTACCTCGCACGCGCAACACAGCCCCAGCCCACATGGGCGCGGAGAGACAGAGAAGCGCCCAGCGACTACACACTCGGCGACACCCACTGCGAACGCGGTAGTTACGTCGTCACAGACCCGCACATCGACGCTCTCCAAGCCCACACCATCGAATGACGTCATCACATAGGGCATAGGCCAGGGCACTGCGCTCCACGCCACGAGGGAGAGGCGGCGGGCCGAGGGGGAGGAGGGGGACACCCACAGCAACTGTAAAACAAAAGTCATTCGCGGGCTGTTGCGTGTATGTACCTAGCTGACCACAGCTCTCCCTCACAACAGTCCTCTAGCACCACTCAGGGTCCCTCGAACGGGGGGAGAGAGGTGGGGGGACAACAGCCGCTCGTGCTGCCCTTGTGCACAGCCTTATCTGTCGTGCAGGTCCTGCTGCCTCGCCACACCCTCGTCGCCCTCGCCCGGCCCAACGCCTGCGCCAGCGACATCGACGACGGGGACGGCGGGCCTCGGGTCGAACATGGCCTGCCTGCAAGCAGGGCCCCAATCCCCACGTCAGAAGAGAAGGACGACCACGACAACAAGGAAAAGAAGAGAGAAGGGAAGGAAAGGAAAGGAAAGAAAGGAAAGAAGCCGTGGAGGGCACGGCCACAGGGCCCCCCGCTCACATGAACCCCGGGACGCGGATGAGGCGGTAGCCGGTGGTGAGGGGCAGGACGTCCTCGAGGTAGAAGTAGACGTGGCCGACGACGATGCCCAGGATGTCGCTGACGATCTCGTTGTAGAAGACGAGGCCGAAGAGGAGCCAGACCCACGGCAGCCAGGGCGCGGCAAAGTGCAGGACGCCGAAGAGGGCCACCTGGCTGTGCGGGTTGCGCTTGGCCCAGACGTACGTGACCGTCGCCTCGAGCGCCGTCCCCAGGAACGGCGGCGCGTACGTCGCCGCGTAGAGCGTCACGAGGTAGTGCAGGCCCTGGGGCGTCGCGAGGGCAAGGGCGAGGGGGGGGTGTGCGGTGAGCCAACGAGGCGGGCACCCACAGCAGGCGCGCTGCGCAGACGCAGCACAGCTCAGGGCTCAGGGCGGGCGACAGGGCACAGGTCAGGGAAGAGGGCGAGACAGAGGTCTTGCCACAACAGCCAAGTCCAGCAGTCGACCAGGAGCACGGGCGCGCACGGGCGCACGCGATCGCAGAGGGAGCACACGGCAGAGTCCAGGGTGTGCCTCACAGAGGGAAGGGAGAGCGAGCATCCGTCCCCCCATGCTCCCGAGATGGGCGACACCACCACACACAAAGAGCACAAGACAGCATCAGGCAGCCCTACATCCCGCAGACCCACCCCAGTGACTCTGCTCTGCAGCAGCCACACGGGAGCGCGAATTGAAGAGACCCTCCTCTCCTCGAGAGAAAGAGGGGGGAGAGAGACAGACAGACAAAGACAGAGAGATAGAGACAACGAGAGACACAGACAGAGACAGAGACAGAGACAGAGTCGGAGACAGAGACAACAAGAGACAGAGATAGAGTCGGAGACAGAGACAACAAGAGACAGAGATAGAGTAGGAGAGTCGGAGACAGAGACAACAAGAGAGAGAGAGAGAGAGAGAGAACACCGCACAGGGCAAAGGAGAGACAAGAGAGGGGGGGTGCAGGGGGTCAGCGCACGAGGAGGCTGAGGACGCCGAGGAGGAGGAGGAACACGAAGCCCGAGACGCGGCTGTGGAACGACTGGCGCTCGAGCGACGCGCTGAACTGCACGAGCGTGTACATGCGCAGGAAGAACGCCGGCGAGAGCGTCTGCTCGAAGAAGAGGAAGTTGGAGGCCAGGCGCCACCACTGGCCCCCGCGCAGCGCCAGCGGCCAGAAGAGGAACAGGTCCACCGCAGACACCGCCCGCAGCGTGCACGCCACCGTCACCGCGGCGCACGCCGTCGCCCACGCACGCGTCACCACCGGGATCCCGAAGTACCACTCCTCCACCACGTTGGCCATCGCGAGAGCCGCCCGCCGCTCGATGGGGGGGTGTTGCCGCGTGTACGAAGGGGGTGAAGATACGGGAATCTAGATATCGGCAGCTCTGATATTTACCGTTACCTATCAGGCTCGCAGCCACCACAACAACGCGCAGCCCATGGTGTTGCGGCACTGCCGGCACGTGCGTGCGCAGAGAGGATTGGGGCAGACGGTCTTGGCGCTAGGCGGAATTGTCCGTCAAACGTGCAGAATGTCTTTTTACGCAAGAGGGAAATTTGAAACGGCGGATTTCCCTCGAGAGTATCGAGATATTCAAACCCTGGACGTCCACAAAGGCAGAGCCCCGAGGCCATACCCCGCACCCCTCCCGGCAGATTTACTCCTGCCCCACCGCAGAGGCCACACAAGGGGCGCCGCTGTTGGGAAGAGCCTGGGCGGAGCGACCCGATTTTTTCGTTTCCCGGCCGCCACGGCACGCGAATCGCACGAAATGAAACTGGGGGCCGCTCCGATGACCCTCCTGTCTCCGCGCCTCCCGCGCCGTCCATCCCTGGCGGGCCCCCCTCGCCGCCAGCCGCCCGCGCCCGCGACCGTCGGCCCCGCCCGCCGGAAACCCCAGATTCCTCCCCCAGTACCGAAAATCTGCGCCCCCCCGGCCCCGCAGTCCAACAGCTCGTCTGCGCCCCCAACGCCCACCCCGCGCCAACCGCCGACGCGCTCGCACACGCTCATGTCGCTGGCGTCGCCGCCCACCTCTCCGCGCCCGCCGCGGCCGGCGCCTGTCAGCGTGCGGCCGCTGCAGCCCCCGCGCTCTGCTCCGTGCTCGCCGCCCAGCGGCCTCTCGCCGCCCGCTTCCCCCACGGGCCCCGCGCCCGCCCGCCGCCTCCTCAGCGACGGCGACAGGCCGCCCCCGCCCCTGCCGCCCCGCGCGGCCTCGTCGCGGCCCGGCGGGTGGACGAGCCCGACGCTGCGGGCAGCGGGGGCCAGGGAGGAGGGGGCCAGCGAGAGGAGGGCGCTGGGGATGGCGAGGACTGCGAGCTACAGGCCCGCTGCCGCTGCCGCTGCCTGCTCCTGCGCCTCGGCGCCCCCGCAGCCGCACGGGGGGCCCCTGCAGCGACTCGAGACGGCGAGCTTCGTCACGATGCGCCCGCCCAGGCCGCAGGCGCCAGAGCACAGGCCCAAGGTGCGGCTCCCCCGGCGGTTGTCCTGCCGCTTTTTCTTTTTTTCTTTGGCGGCCGATTCAATTGCCTCTTTTCCGAACTGGGCCCCATCGAGCGTTGTGCACTCGATTTCGCAAATTTGTGCGCCGCAAACTCTGCCGCGTAAGACCGCAAGGCCGCAAGCTGCACGGAGCGCTGGAGAGAAGCTCGCGCTCTGGGGGGCGAGGGGGTGGCTGTGTGGGGTGTCCTGGTCTGCTTTCTCGGATTCTTGCGGGAAAGGAACAGAAAGCAGCGCATGCAACACCCCGGGCATTCGCACCCGCCCACCCGTCGGTTTTCTTCAAGGGGGAGGGAAGTTCAGGTGGGGTGTTACGTTGGCCTTCCCTCCCCCACCTCCGCCAAGGATGGAACTTCAAGGGCGCGCCTCTGTTGTCTGCTGCGCTTCTGGGGAGGGTGGGCTGCAAAAACCGTCTTGCTCGCTCGTTCAGTTGTGCACTCAATGTACGGTTTTCAGAAATAACCGGTTCCACAGTGCATACAATACTGCTCTGCAACCGCTTCTCTGTGCCTCGTTGCTGAGCTATGGCGCTGGCCCAGCAGGGGAGCGAGCCCAGCATGGACGTGGGGGAGGCGCTGGGCAGCAGCGCCTCGGCCGCGGGGCTCCTCGAGGTGCCGCAGCAGGCGAGGCCCACGCGCGAGTCGTCGAGGAAGCTGCACCGCAGGGAGAAGGTCGCGCGCGAGGTGCTCACGACAGAGGCGGCCTACGTCAGGCAGCTCAGCCTCGTCGTCACTGTGCGTCCCAGGGGCAGCGCCAGCAGCCATCTCTCCTGGGGTTTCGCTCTGCTCTGCTCTGGTCTCTGGTCTCTGCACTTTGCACTGGGCTCTCACTCTCATTTTAGTCCCTCTCTATCTCTCTCCCCCTGTTGAACCGGCACTCCTCTTTGGCTTCAGTTGACTCCGTTGAGACTTCTCTCTCGCTCGTTTCGCAACACACACTGCCCACTCCTCCCAGCATCATTCTCTCCGCGCACGTGCTATTGGCCTCGGCGCTGGCTCACTCTATGCGGCAGGTGTACATGGAGCCCGCGAAGAAGATGAAGGGCATCACGCAGGACGAGATCATGGGCCTCTTCTCCAACATCGAGACGCTCCTGACGCTGCACCAGGCGTGGCTGCAGCGCGTCGAGGAGCGCGTCAACGCGTGGTCAGCCGCGTCGTGCCTGGGCGACCTGTTCTCCGAGGTCTATTCCATCTTCCCTTTGCACATGCAGCCCGCGTGGCAGCCCTCTGGTCTCACACAGTCCTGGTCGCGCAGGCTTCCAAGTGGATCAAGCTCTACAAGTACTACATCAACAACTGTGAGCTAGCTAGACCACACAGCATCACTGTCTCCGCCTGCGGTGCAACTCACACGCGGACCCTGCAGACGACAGGGCGCTGGGGCTGCTGCGGAGCCTCAAGTCCACGCACTCGGAGTTCCGCAAGTACATCGACGTGCGTCCTCGTTTGGGCCCTCCCCTGTCGTCCCCAGCACGCGGCGACGGACAGCTGACGGACCGCTGTCGCCATTCCCGCACTGCAGAAACTCGAGTACACGCCGCAGATCGACGGGCTCTGCATCGACAGCTTCCTCATCGTCCCCGTGCAGCGCGTACCCCGCTGTTCGCCTCTCGCATGCTCTCTCTCTCTCCCCGCGTTTGCTCACCCCTCGTCTGTGCTCTCCTCTCCCTGCCGCAGACGTGCTGCTCGTGAAGGAGCTTATCAACTCGACGCCGCCGGGGCACAAGGACGTGGGGCTGCTGACCGACGCGCTGGCGAGCATCACGGAGCTGGCGGACTACGTCAACGAGAAGAAGAGGGTCTCGGACACGCAGTGCAAGCTCGCCGAGGTGCGCAAGCGCTGGAAGAAGTACAAGGCCGACATCCTGGCCAACCCCGAGCGCGTCTTCAAGCGCGACTTTGTCGTCGTCGTCAAGGGCAGCGGCAAGCTGCGCCTGTGGCTCTTCTCGGACATCGCGGTGGTCACGAGCGGTGTGCGCAGCCTGACGGGCAAGTACGTCTTCAAGCAGCAGATCGACCTGCGCACCGTCGCCATCCGCAGGGACCCCAAGGACCCCGAGGCGTTCAAGCTGCTCGGCCCCGACGCGGCGCTGGTGGGCTCCTGCAGAGAGGGCGACGTCAAGGAGCTCGAGGCGGCGGTGGACGTCGCGCACCAGGCGCTGATCGAGAGCGTCTTCCGCAGGACGGTGACCGTCGACCCCCGCGAGGTCTCGGAGCAGTTCCTCGCGTTCCAGCTCGAGGAGTACAAGGCGCGCCGCTTCAAGACTCTCACAGACCTCATCAAGTCCGAGCGCGAGTACATCGCCACCGTGGAGAACGGAAAGCAGGTGCGAACTTTGCATTTGCGCTTGTGCTGCTGTGTATAATTGGTGGTCATTTCCTCTCGATTCAATCAATTTCGAAGTTTATCGAGTGGCCACTAATTAGACAACTCGTTTGCAGTACTTCTGGGCGTTCTTGGATATCAAGGTGCCGATCCCGCGGTTCATCAAGGCGACATTCGGGGAGATCGGAGAGATTCTGGACCAGACGTCCGCCATTCACTACGCGCTGCTGTCGAGGCTCGAGGGGCGGCTGTCCGAGTGGGACAGCGTTGACACAGTCAGCGACATCTTCTCGGACACGCTTCCCGCCCTCAACCGCTACACGCACTTCTCGGGCCGCTGCAAAGATTTCCGCACCCTCTACACGCAAACACAGTCGTTCGACTCCATTTCAGAATTGGTTCAGGTACGCAAGCACTCTCTGAGGGGGTTTCTGGACGCCTTTTTCACCGGGTATTTTCAGGGAGTCGAGAAGAGCACTGGGGTGAACATCTTGCCTGTGCTGGACGCGATGCCACGGAGGATCGTGGAGTACTACATGGCGTTGCAGGAGATGGCACAGAACACAGCCAAGCAGAGCTCTGACTTCCCGGACATTTCGCGCATGGCACTGGAGATCGACGCCCTGAAGACATCCATCTCCACAAAGGTACCGCAGAGAGACTGCATCTAGTCTGGATCCACACACCACAACTTTTTTGTGCAAAACCGCCAACAGATGCGTTTCACATGTTGTTTACACCTCAGCTTCATGCAAACAAGTTGCTGCGTGCCTGGATCAATAACGCACCTAATCAATGTGTGACATGCGTATGCCGGAGAAGTCCGTGAGTTTGAAATGGGCTGCAAATGGGCTGCAAATGGGCTGAATGAAGCTGAAAGGACCGACTGTGGTTGATAGCATTTTATAAATTTCGACTGGGGGAATGAATTACGAGTCGAGTTTTCGAGCTGAAGATTCTGATGGAAAGATATCTACCGAAGTCCACATCGGGCGCCCGTGATTGATCTGGTATCTCATCGGGTGTGGGGGTCTCCGGGGGCGCCACCGCGTTTCGATGTTCCGGCTGACAGAGCTGCTGCGCCTCGACGGTCTCCACCGCCTGCTGCCCGAGGGCCAGCTGCCCGGGGCCGCCGCCCGCCCCCGCGCTGTGCTCGACGCCCCGGCGCACGCCCCGCTGCCCGCGCCCCTGCTCTCGATGGTGGCCGTGGGCCAGGAGCCCGGGGGCGTCCTGCTCTTCGCCTGCGTCGTCGTGACGCAGAGATCGCCGTCCGTGCGTATCCTCAGCGCAGATTCTCCAGATTCTCCAAAGTATCTCGAATATCTCGAATATCCTCAGAAATCCAAGAACAGGATTCGCTGCCTGGAGTCTTTAACGGGAATCCACGAAAGTCCAAAGAGAGGGAGAGAGGGCTGCCCGGCATTTGCTTTGATCTCTCTCCACGGTGACGCTGTCGACGTGGCTGACGTGGCGGGCCCGTTGCAGGGCGAGCAGGTGGAGATGCGGACGTACATCAACGCGTTTGACGTGAAGACGCGGCGCTTTGAGCAGCTCTTCGTGGCGGACGAGCACCTGGACGTCGTCTGGGCGACCACCAACAGCGACCGCTCAGTCCTCGGCACGCGTGGCCCTTGTGGCTCCCCTGCCACCCGCACTGCCCGCACTGACAGCGCCACTGGCACCCCGCAGGGATGACAGTCAAGTACAGGAACGGCTCGGACAACCGCGGTGGGTCTCTCCTTTGTCTTTTGCTGCTCTGCTGCTCCATGGGGGCTAAGAGGGGCCGCTGACCGCTGGGGTCCACCCCTGCAGATCTGTACGACACGGTGATCACGTACGTCAGCGGCGGCTGCTCGAAGCAGAGCCCCTGGCTCGTCACGGAGCACTCGGAGCTCTGCCAGCGCATCCAGGTGCCCTCACGCCGCCGAGCCCGCTGTCTGCTTTCTGTTGAGCATCATCAATTCGATACTCGGGAAGGGGAGGGGGGAGAGGGTGGTGTGATGGCTTCGCGTTCTTGCCTCTCTGTTCGCCATGCTTCCCTGTGCGCCAAGCGCTGGTCCACTGTTGTTCTGCTTGGCTTGGCGCGCCCTCTGGTTGTTCTCTCCTCCGGGATGTGGTTGTTTCAGCGCGACTGGCATCACCTGCGAATGGGGAGCGCTTCTCCTGTGTGTCTCCCTCGTGGCCCTCTGCCGGGCGTCGTTGGCCGACAGTGCGTTGTGCTGCGCTCGCTGCCCCCGCGCAGTTTGTCCACGAGGAGGCCAGCAAGAGCGACAAGGTGGCGCACTTTGTGGTGTTCCTGGGCCACGAGCGCGTCGTCCTCGTGAGCTCGTGCGCGGCGCGCAGGGGCAGCCCGCTCAGGGTCGAGGCCACCGTCGTCGAGCTCCACGCGTGGGCGCAGCTCTGCCAGCGCACCGGCGTCCTCTACTACGTCGCCAGCGCCTCGCCGCGCGACCGCTCGCCCGGGGCCCCGCAGGCCCTGCGCTGCGTCCCGCTGCTCCAGCGCCGCGCGCCGCGCCAGGAGTTCGTCCTCGCCGCCCCGCTGTGCCCGCAGCCGTTTGCTCACGGCGCCTCGGCGCCTCTGCCGTACGACCCGTTCCAGGCCCCCGAGGTCGTCGCGCTGCCCTTTGCCCGCATGGTCTGCACCGACTCGGTGCGCCTCCCGCCCTTCCAGCGCGTGGCCGCTACGCCCTGACAGCCGCGCACGCGCCCACGAGCGCAGTTCTCGTGCCTGTGCGTCCAGCAGGACTTCCGCGTGGGCGAGGACGGGGCACCGGAGCCGTTTGTCGACGTGACGGTCGTCTCGGCGACGCACAGGACGCGCGCGGACTTCAGGATCGCCGTCGGCGACGTGCCGGCGGCGGCGCTGCTGCGGACGCGCGCGGTGTTCGACGCCGTCGCCGACTACGTGGTCGTGTGGGTCCCGGGCCACCACCTGCGCCTGCTGGACCTCACGGAGCGCAGCCTCTGCGGCGGCCTCGAGCTCTCGGGCGCCGACGCCTCGCCGTTTGTCGAGGAGTCGGTCGCGCTGGGCACGCGGGCGCCCTACGACCCGCTGGCGGCCCCCGTCGACCTGCTGGGCGCCTGCGACGGCGGCGCCGTGCTGCTCTCGGCGCGCGACCGCGCGCTCTACAGCTACAGCATCGACCGCAAGCGCGTGCTCGAGCTCTTCGAGACCCCGCGGCCCGAGCTGCACGCCGAGCTGCTCCACGCGGCCTGCGTCCACATGCGCGACGTCGAGCTCGTGCACCAGGTCGTCGTCCACGTGCTGGGCCGCTGCCCGCGCCACGCGACGGTCGAGTTCTTCAAGGAGTTCGTCTCGGGGACGACCTTCGACGCGCTCCGCGGAGCCGCCGTCCCGCCCGCAGTCCTCGCGGCGCTCTTCCCCTCTGCCGGCCCCGAGCCCCCGCGCGCCCCGCGCAGGCGGCCCAGCGAGAGCAGCGTCGCCTCCCCGCTTTCCAGCTGCAGCTCGCCGTCGGCTCGCAGGCTCTCGATGATGCGGGAACACGTGCGTCTCCGCATTCTATTCTGTTGCGAGTTTGCTTTCGTTTACGTTTATTTTTCTTGCTCCGCTTCTGCGAGAAAATGCGGCAGTCTCCACGAGCAACTCGTCGTTTACTTGAAGGGTCTCGGCATGGAACACGTGTGTGCTTTGCTCTGCTTTTTTTTTTGGTCACATGTGAACGTGGATGTTTGCTTTTCGCACAATTGCTCTGTTCTCAAATCCGAGGGGGGAGCAGCGACGCAGCGTCTCTCAGCCGCAGCACGAGGAGCGCGGGCCGTTCCTGGGGTACCTCAAGTCGCTGTTTGGCGGGGGAGGCACGTCGCGGATCCCGTCCCCTGCGCTCTCTCGGCCTGACGGTCCCGCGCGCTCTCTCAGACTTTGCGGCGGAGAGCCACGAGCCTCCCAGAACGCGCGAGGAGGCGCAGGTGCAGTCGCTGACAGCGTACCGGCTCGACAACCTCGCGGCCAAGGAGGACCGCGCGCGTGCCGCGTTCTACGCGCAGTCGTTCATTAAGAGCCGAGTTGCGTCTTTTTGCTTTTGCTGCCTTCTGCAACGCCAGCAAAGTTCCCCTCCCCCCTTTCTCTCTACGCACCCGCAGCTGATGCGCTCGCCGCCTGGGCAGGTGGAGGAGGTGCGTGTGATCTACCACTACATCAAGCAGGGCGCGGGCGACCTCAGCGTCATCGCGAACAAGCTCGTGGCGTTCCGCACGCTCGAGAACCTCTACTGCGCCGCCGCCGAGCTCGCGATTCCGCTGCCCGCCGACTTCGAGGTCCTCTTCTCGCAGCTGGCCTTCGAGGTCCTCTCCGAGAGGTCCGTCCCGCCAGCAGCCTCCCTCGCGTGGCGGCCACTGACGCCGCGGCGTGCACAGTGTGTTCCTGCAGTACGTCGAGCGCGGGGTCGTGCAGGTGACGGGCGAGCTCGTGGGCGAGCTGCAGCGTCGCGGGGTCCACGAGAGCAACGCGCGGCTGTTCTACCACCTGCTGTGCAGGCTGCCGGCGCGCAGCGTCGTCTCGGCGGTGCTGGCGCAGCGGCAGCAGCGCATGCCGTTCTTCCTCGTCGAGCACCTGCTCTCGACGCGCCCGCAGCTCGCGTGCTCGGCCGCCCCCGTCGACCTCGCCGCCTGCGAGGCCTCGCAGTTCATCCCGCTCTCGCTGCTGCTCAAGGTCGTCGACGCGCAGGCGCGGCCCATCGTGGCCTCGGGCGACGCCTGCTGGGCCGGCGTCGTTGAGCGCGCCAGCAGCTTCGCCTACATGGCCGAGCCGCTCCTCGGCCCCGCCGCCGCCCCGGCCGCCCCGGCTGCCGCCCCTGCCGCCCGCGCCTCGCGGTAGCCCCTCCTCACCCGGCGTTTGGTTTGGCGGGGGGCCCTGCGTGTGGGCGGCCCTCTGCTGTGCCGTGCTCGCTCGTCTGCGTGTAACTTAGTGCCCACCTCCCCCGGCGTCGGTGTCGGCGACTGTTGGAGTACAATTGTCCCCCTTAAGACTGCGTCTCTGCTGGCTTTGTCTGCTGCGCAGCTCTCAGCTCTCTCCTACCCCTATCCCCATGCTGATTGCTCGGTGCCTGGTAGCCCTCTGCCACGCTCGGCTTGCTTGGTTGCCTGTTGCGGCCTCGGTGTGCCTTTTCTCTCGCACCCCCCCCCACGTGTAGTGCAACTAAGTTGACGGGTTCCTATCGCTCTGGAATTCCCTTCTTGCAGGCTGCTCACTGTGTGGCCGGACCAGTGATGTGCAGATAGAAGATGTACACAGAGAGGCCGTGCCGAGCTATTTGTGCAAGGGGGGTGTGTTCTTTGTTGCTTGCGAACCGCTCCTTTTTAAAAAGACAAGGGGGGCTGAGTCAAACACGCAGCCCCCGGGGGAGAAAGGGGGGAGAGGGAGAATGGAGTACGAAGCGGAGAGCATGAGGGTTGCCCGCCAGAAACTGTGGGGGTGTGGGGGGAGAGGTGAATGGGAGGTGAATGGGGTGGTGAATGGGTGAAACAGGAGGTGAATGGGTGAATGGGCGGATGAACTCGGTCGATGCCGGTCGGTCGGAGACCGAAAGAGCACAAGGAAAGCGGGGGCGCGGTCAGTGGTAGTGGTGCGTGAAAGCCGGGGGAGGAGTCCTCTAGAGCGCGAGGGCCTCGTCGAGGCCGGCGAAGCTCTGGAGCGTCGCGAAGTCCTGCTCGAGCGTCGCGTTGTCGACGCCGAAGAAGCTCTCCTGCGGGCCGCCCTGCAGCTGCTCGCCCTCGTCAAACACGCGCAGCCCCTCCGACGTCTCGCCCTCTGCTGCCGCTGCCTCGTGGCGCGGCGCGGGGTCCGACGTGGTCAGGGCCGGGGACTCGGGGATCGCGGGCGGCTGCGCGGGCGCCGCCGTCGCCTGGACGCCCGCGGGGCTGCTGATCACGCGGTCGCGCACGGCGCTCGGCGTCGCCGGGGGGTGCGACGGGTCGCTCTTGTGCGACCCGTAGACCACCTTGGGCTTCTCCAGCACGAACCCGTCTGCGTCGTGGCGCCGCGTCAGCGGTGACGACAGGGTCCCAGCGAATTTGAAACGAGGGGCTCCGCCGGTGCAGCAAAGGTGCAGTGCAGGCGGGGAGGGAAAAACCTCCTGACGCCCGTACAGCGACCCGAGAGGGGGCGGAGGGAGGGAGAGAGGGGCAGGCGCACCCTTCTCGAGGAGGTCGAAGGCGGTGGGGAAGGTCTCGCGCTTGCTGAGCGAGAACGAGTGGAAGCGCCTGCTGATGGTCTTCATCATCGAGAGCGACGTGCAGTCGAGGTCGCGCGCGACGGCCTCCTCGTCGATCGCCAGCAGCCTGTGCGACCTGTCCAGCGTCCACAGGTACGCGTTGCCCTTGGCCGCCTGGTCCTCGATCCAGTTGCTCCTGCAGTGCAGTGCGATCAGCGAGGGGCCCCGGAGACCGCAGGGGAGGGCAAAAAACAGCCCTGGAAGAAAACAAGCAGAATATTAAGCCGGCGAAGGCCGAGCAGCGGTGCTGACCTGAACTTCTTCGAGCGGGCCTCCTTGGCGGCGAGCTGGCGGTCGTCCTCGACGTCGCCCTCGCGCTTGCGGATCGAGCTGAGCACGAGGAGCGACCACGTCCGCCCGGCGTAGAGAGCGCGCACCCTCACCATCTCCTTTCTGGCTTCTCTTGGGGGCTCTGGGGGGGCACTGCACTGCGCAGCTTTAAAATCGACTAATAGCCAGCAGAAAAGCTCCTCTCCAGAGGGCTCCTGGGACCACCGGGACAGCTTACGCTACTCCTTCCTTTTTTCCTTGTGACTGAAAAAGGTCGAGAAGACTGGTGGTGTAGGAGATGATGTCACACGCGTGTCGTGAACCCGCCGGCAAATTCGCCTGCTGCTGCTAACGAATTGGGGCCCGCTCTTTCGCCACCGCGCTGCGAGCGAGCACAGCACATGGCGCCTGCAGACACATGCCGGGGGTACCTCCGGCCGCCGATACCGACCCGTGGCACCGCTGTGACAGCGAGCAGCGGCCCTGGCTGCCGGTTGGTACTTTTTTCTCATTTTCTGTGAACATCTCTGCCTCATTTTTCTTTAACCGCTTTGCCTCTTTTCGCTACTGTTCACCAAACTTCCGTGCGAGGCACTGCCTCCTGCAGCCGCGGGCCTCTGTCTCCTCCCCAGCGCGGAGGGAGGTGTTGGGGAGCCTGGGAGCCCAGGAGGCCCCCGCAACCCGGGTGGGCAATAGCCGTATTGCCCACACGGGGTCTTTTCTACTGAGGCCCCAAAAGGGGGCGAGCTCTCCCGATCTTCCGGAGCCCGACAGAGCGGAGCGGTGCCGCGCGGCTGGCGCGCGTGCTGGGCGCGCCAGACAGACAGCTGGCAGCAGCAAGCTGGAAACTCGGTGCCGAGGGCGAAAAGGGAAAAACTCTGGGGCACCCGTTCCCAAATTGGGCTTGGAGCCGGAGCACCCCACGTCGGTTGGCGTTCCCTCTGCTTTTCTCAGCGGCCTCCTCGCCCCCGCCGTTTCCTGGCACCATCCAGCCCTGCAGCTGCGGGCACCGCCGCAGGAACCCCAGGCCCCCCCAGCCACGGCCGGGGAGGGGCACTGCCGATGGGGGATCGGCGGGCCGATTCTCCCCGCTGATGGCCCAGTGTTTTCCGGGGGGTTCTATGGAAGCCCTGCAGTGCATTCCCCTCCCCGTAGTACCCGCCACGCAGGTACCACGTGCACTGCTCTCAAACGCCCCGTTCCGACGGTTTCTCGTTTGCACTCAGACGCGGCGATCGCTTACATTGTCCAGTCCCCCCACCCCGCGCAGATCGCCTTCCCCGCAGCTCCCCGGGCCCTGGGAGGCGGTTGGGGGACGTGCGGCCACCGAGCGAGTCGCTGCTGACATCACTCGGGTGGACCTTTCCCCCCAAAAGGCGCCGTCTTCGGGCGAATCTCGTGCAGCTCTCGCGGCACGCAGCGTACGCCTCTCGGCGAGGCAGGGCCTGCACGGGGGACCCTGCGGCACGCGTGGCTAAGTGTCCCAGGGGCCGCCTGCCCGCTGATTCGCCTGCATGCAGCGCTGAGGGCCGTCAGTGGGGGGTGGGGGTACTGGGTGTGGGCATCCAGAGGATCCAGACCCTCCAACGAGGGCGCTGGCCGTCCGGGGCGATGGCGGGTGCCCGGGAGCAGCTGGCCGCGCTGCCACCTGCCGCCCCGGCAAGATCCAGTGGCCGTCCTGCTGTCGTGGCGTCCGAGGGCTGTGGAAGTGCCTTACATTCCTTCCTTCTTCCCGGGCTCACCAGACCTGCTGCGAAATCCACTAGCCCCACTGGGCAGGAGCACACGAGGCTGCGCTCCCTCAGATCCCGCAGACCCTCCACCAGAGGGGCTGATATCCCGGGGCGCGCACTCAGCATCGGCCTTGGAGGGGGGAAACACCCTGGTTGATTAATCCGATGATATCCGATAGGACAAGGGGGCAACGGCAGCACAGCGCTGGCAGCAACGGCCCTCGCTCAGCACATAGCACTCACTCCGTGGTAGCCCAGGCGCATCGCCGAGGGGATCCGTCGTTGCACAGCACACCGGCCCAGTGGGTCGGCGCGGTGGGCAGGGGAACACGCGAGCTGCCAGCCAACATCGCCCGCAGCCCTCAGATGCGGTCCATTCTCGGCCGGTGTTCGATCCCATTCGAGCACTTCAGGCGGCCAGTCAGCATTCCCGTGCTCTGTCGGAAATGCCCTCGGAGTGTCTTCTGTTGAACTCGACGAGAGACCGGGTGGATGTCCCAAATCCTGCGGAGCAGCGACGGCACGCAGCGTCCAGCCTTGCCCTTCTCGTCTCCACCCTCTCCCCATACGGGCTCGAGGCACCCAGCCGTGTCTTCCTCCTCGCCACCTCCGAACTCCTCGATACCGGGGCGTCGTAGCCAGGATCCAGCCAGGCCAGCTAGAGTAGAATTCGACGAGAACCGACCCTCTCTGCCGGAAGACCGGAGCACAAAGCACCTGTGCTACCACTGACAGCATGCTGGCGGGCGCTCCTGTGTCCTCCTGTGTGCCAAGGGTGCCCTGATTAATCGGTGTCCTGCACGGTACAGCAGCGTTTTCGGCCACCGGTTCTTGAATCGCGCCACAACACTGCACCACGGAGACCAGCCGAGCCCCCACGCGCCCCTCTGTGTGCTGCGCGTCCTCCCCCCCTTCCAGCAGGCTTGCATGTTCTACTCGACACGCCACAACACAAGAGAATGAGAGAGTTCGAGAGGGCGAGGCCAATGAGAAGAAGGCCCTGGACCCTGCGCTATCGGTTCTTGTTGTGATTCTGTACGTACCACACTGCGAGAGTACCACTCTGCCCGACCCACGACTTGGATGGAGCTCACGTGCTGGCAAGGACACACTAGCAGTTCCCTCCCTCGCGTTCCCCCGCCCGCAACAACAAAACCACGAGTCCCGCGGTCGCGGTGCAGCGCAGACGATGCTTCTCTTATGCGCTCGTCAGGCGTCGTACGCGTCGCCGACGGGGCGCCTGCAGTGCCCCGGCAGCAGAAACGCGAAGCGCGACGCGTTCTCGACGACGGGGCGCGGGACGTGGACCGCCGAGCGCGCGGGCGGCGTCGGCCCCGAGTTGGCGACGAGCGCGCGCCACGTGAAGGCCTCGGGCAGCATGCCGAACACGTCCGAGCCGCTGCAGACGACGCGCTGCAGGCGCTCCTCGTCCAGCAGCGCCGGCGAGGCCAGGCGGTCCGCGTGCGAGAACGAGCGCATCTTGAAGCGGATCTCGGCGAGCGTGCGGAAGCACCACGAGCAGTGCCAGCCCGCGTCCTCGAGCACGACGTCGGCCAGGCAGCTGCGGCAGTAGACCTC
The DNA here is from genome assembly GCA_902651635.1 of Mastigamoeba balamuthi. NCBI lineage: Eukaryota > Evosea > Mastigamoebida > Mastigamoebidae > Mastigamoeba > Mastigamoeba balamuthi. Next base: position 136,513 of record CACRSC010000050.1, on the reverse strand, counting down.
TGCGCGCTCGGCGCGGCGGTAGACGCGCACGGAGGCGCGGTAGACGCTGGGCTCGGCGCGGCGCGGGAACTCGAACGAGTAGAGGAACGTCGGCATCGCGAGGGCCACGCGGTCCGGGTAGCCGACGCACGCGCGGAAGAGGCGCAGCGCGCGGGCCGCGGGGACCTCGTCGACGTCGGCCGCGACCAGGAGGTCGCCGTCGCTGAGGTTGGCCGCGCGCAGCAGCAGGCGGGCCATCGCCTGGCGCGTGCGCTTCTCGTTCTCGAACGGCCGGCCGCGCAGCTCCGCGGGGCCGAGCAGCGACGCGGCGACGCCGTGGACGAGCTTGCCGGCGTCGAGGGCCCACCGGAACCTCTCGATGTTGTCGCGCAGCACCAGCGGCTTGGGCACCCCCATAAACGTAAGCGGCGCCTCGATGACCACGAACCTGCAGGCCCAAACGCGCTGAGTTTTTATTTTTCACCTCCAGTAATAAAATCAATTGAAAACCGGCGCGCGCGAAACGCAGCTTGTCGACGACGTCCCAGAGCTCGCGGATGCGGATCTCGAGCAGGTCGAGCTCGGTGCTGAAGATGACGGCGTCGACGACGCGCGGCGGGCGCCCGCCGGGGCCACGTGGCGACCAGCCGTGCAGCGCGCAGAGCGTGGCGTCGGCGACGCCCTCTGCGTACACGCCGACGATCGAGCGGCGCGGCACGGGGCTCGGGGAGTCCCACGCGGGCCTCGTCAGGTACGTGAGGGTCTCGAGCAGGGGCCGCTCCGAGAGCGACGAGAGGACCGCGAAGGCCATCGTGGCGGCCGTCAGCAGCGCCGCGTACGCCACGAGACGCCTGCCGGGCCCTCCCCGGCGCGCGCCGCGACGTCGGGTGCCCCGCTCGTCAGCCTCCATCCTCAGCAGCCCCGCGGACCAGACGAGAACCGGTGCAAGCACCGGTTACTGACGGGATATTCGGCGCGGGTGGTTCGGGGATCGGTGTGAGAAGATTTTTCAGTCCACGACTGATTTTCTTGATTACTGTGTTGGCCTGTGAGATATTTCGGTGTGTGCGGGAGCCCGAAGCGCGGTCGCAGTCTGCCTCGAATGGCCACGCCTCCGGGTGCTCGGGACGCGGTCCCTGACGACAGCAGGCACCGCCTCCCACCATCCGCGCCCGTTCTAACGCCGACCGTAGGCACAGGCGCTTCTTCAGGTTCCCCAGCGCTTTCCTGAAGCGAAATATCTCGGAATCCAAATCCACTTCGAGATTCAGTTGATTTCTCGAACCGCCTCTGCTCACCCCCTACGGCGCCCCCCGCTCAGCGTGGTGTGGCGCAAGGAAAGCAAGCCCCGCGCCGTCGAGGAGCTGCGCGGCGCAGCGCGGGAGAAAAAGCACTACTTCGAGGTGCGACGACGGGACTGCATTTTCGCTTCCCCGCTGCGACGTCATGTTCAACTGCCACGTCACACATCAACTCGCCCTCGCGCACAGGTCATCAACGCGCTGTGGGAGCAGTTCAAGGTCTGCGACCTCGCGGTCAGCGGGCCGATCAACCTGACGGTCATCTACGCGCCGGCCAGCGTCACGCGCAGCTTCCGCCACGACCTGCGCTTCAGCGCCGGCGACCTCATCCAAACTGTCCGCCAATTCCCGCGTGACATCACCGCTGGAATTCTCACCGTTTTCTCGACGTGCGCTTTTCGTGCACTGGCCGCACTGGCCGCGCCCGCAGGTGGTGCGCGAGCTGGGGAAGAAGGTGCTGGACCAGGACGCCTCGCAGTACGAGCTCTGCCTCAAGGGCAGCACCGCGGCGGACGAGTTCCTGCTGGGCCGCCCGGACCCCTACATCGCGCTCGAGGACCTGGCGCCGCTGTGGCTCTACTCGCTGCGCCAGGACGACAAGCTCGAGCTGCGCAGGCGGCCACCCCGGCCCCAGCCGAGCCCCCAGCAGCCGATTCCCCAGGTGACGTCACAGATTCCAGATTCGCATTCCCCATCCCGGAATGCTGGAATATCTTCCCCCCCTCTGACGTCGTGGTTGCAACAGCAGGAGGAGGGAATGGACGGCGTGGACCCGAGCCAGCTGCACGTGGTGCTCAAAGTCATCGTGCCCGAGTTCCGCGGCTCGACCACGCTGCGCATACCCGTGGTCATGCCGGTCGAGAGCGTGATGCGTGTGCGTGCCGGGCACTGCGTCCCCAACGCAGCCAGATTCCGTTTTTGTTATCTCCTGATATTTCCCGTGCTCGTGATGCCTGCGTTGACGTCACCTACAGGCGGTGAACTCGTACGACTGGGCGGCCGCCAACGTGCAGTACAGGCCCGTGATGCCCCAGCACCTGCGGTACTACGGCATGTACCTGCTCTCCGCGACGCACGGATGGTTCCCCCTGAGCTCCTCCGAGACGCTCGCCAGCCAGAACCTCCCCTCCCTGGTATTATCCCGATATTCCCCGATATATCCCGATAATTCCCGATACGCTGCTCCCTGACGCCGTCCCGCCCGCCCCCCAAGGCCGTGGTCGTGATGAAGCGCAGGCAAATCGTCGAGCTCGAGTACCAGACGGCCGTCGGCGCCGGCGCCCACCTCTTCAAGACGTCGGCCGAAATCGACGCCGACGGCGCGACGCCGCCGCCCGACACCGAGTCTCGGCGGGCCGGCCGGCGCCCGGCGCCGCTGGCCAAGGTGCGGACGGTGCTGAGCCTCGACAACTCGATACCCGAGGCCGCGGACTCGCTGTGCCGGTGGGTCGACAAGCACCTCGGGCACTCGCTGCTGCTCGCGGGCCTCGACGCGCCCCAGGGCTGCGGCTGCTGCGGCGGCCTCGACGCGGGCCCCGAGGGCCCCGGCAGCGCGACCAAGCAGCTCGCGCGGCCCATGTCGCCGACGACGCCGCCGGCGCTGCTCGCGGAGCGGCCGCCCGCGGACTTTGCGGCGCTCTCGTCGTCGCTCGAGTTCGTCGTCGGCATCGTCCCCGACGACTCGTCGTGCGACAGCGTCACCGACTCGGGCGCCGTCGTCCGCCCCGTCAGCCCCGGCGCCAGCGCGGGCGGCGAGACCGACGACGCCGACTACGACGACCTCTGCGCCCGCGACGTCGCCGACATCGACGCCGACGACGACGCCGCGGCGGCGACGGGCAGCAGCGCGCGGTCGGACAGCCCGCTGCCGACGCCGGTGCCGTCGCCGCCCGAGAAGCCGCAGCGGCCGACGTCGCTGGCGACGACGGCGCCGATGGCCTGCATGCCGTCGCCGTTCCTCGTCGTCAGCCCCGTGTCGGTCCGCGCGCAGCCGCCGGCGGCGGTGGTGGCGGTGGCGATGGCGGCGACGGGGCCGAGCGGCATCGGGCGGGCGCTGTCGCCGCTGTCGCCGCTGACGGCGCAGGGGCAGGCGGGGGTGCCGCGGGCGCTGTCGCCGCTGACGCTGCAGGGGGCGCCGGGCATGTCGGCGCGCAAGTCGTGGGCGATGCAGGAGGGCGTGCTGCTCAAGCTCAACGGGGCGCTGCTCAGCCACGGGCGCCTCGAGGACTACGCGTTTGTCTGCGGCGTACGTCGCCACCGCCGCCTCCTCGTCCGAGGCCTCTGGGGGGTCTGGGGTCAAGTGAGTGCGCGGGCGGGGGAGCATGAGGGGCCCATCCCTCTTGCCCCCTTGCGCTACTACTTTGTCTCGAGTGGCCGTAGCCTTCCTCTTGCGCCAAGTAGCCCTAGGGCGTCGATGGCAGTGGGGCAGAGAGGGAGCCCTTCTCTCTCCTGTGTGCGTCGTGCCATCAAAGGGGGGCGGGGAGCCACGCGGGTATCCGAAACCAGTGCTCGCAGTGAGCACTTGAGAGGGGCTGGGGGCCTGTGCCACCTTTGTTGCCTCCGTGAGAGAAGAGAGAGACACGCGCACGGCTGACGCCCCCGTGCCACCCACTGCGGCGTGCGCGCTGCAGGACTTCATGGAGGTGCGGTACAGGGAGACGGCGATACAGTTTGTGGTGCGCTACACGCCCAACACGGAGCTGTTCCAGTCGGTGCCCTCGGGGACGACGATCGAGTTTGACGGCGAGGTCGTGCTGCTCGAGGAGGTCCGCGACGTGCGCCACGTCTACACGCAGACGCCGCCCGACGCCGGCGTCCCTCCGGCCTCGGTGCCTGGCACGCTCTTCGTGACCAACTACCAGCTGGTCTTCCGCAGCCTCGACAGCGACCCGCGCCGCGAGCTGCGCGTGCCGCTGGGCCTCGTGGCCCGCGTCGACAAGGTCGGCGGCAAGGCGGGCCCGCTGGACAAGTACTGCCTCGACGTGGCGCTCAAGGACAACCGCGTCGTGCGCCTGGGCTTCGCGCCCGAGCAGGCCAACCGCGGCCTCGTCGCCAAGGAGCTCTGCCAGGCCTGCTTTGTGCAGCCGCACGCCGAGCGGCTCTTCGCGTTCAAGTACCGCAGCGCCTTCGGGGTCAACGGCTGGCTGGTCTACGACGCCGAGCGCGAGCTGGCGCGCCAGGGCGTGCCCGGGGGCCCCGAGTGCGGCTGGAAGCTCTCGCTGATCAACAGGGACTACTCGCTCTGCGACACGTACCCGCGGATGCTCGCCGTCCCCGCGGCCGCCAGCGACGCCGTGCTGCTGCAGGCCGCGGCATTCCGGAGCCGCGGGCGGCTGCCGGTGCTGTGCTGGCGCGACGCGGCCGAGGGCATGAGCATCACGCGGTGCAGCCAGCCGCGGGTCGGGTGGAGCGGGTCGCGGAGCAACACGGACGAGGAGTACGTCGAGATGGTCCGCGCGACCAACACGACCAACCCCAAGACGCTCTGGATCCTCGACTCCCGCCCCAAGGCCAACGCCGTCGGCAACAGGGCCCGCGGCGGCGGCTACGAGGACACCGCCTGCTACCCCAACTGCATCCTCGAGTTCGAGGGAATGTGCGTGGCTGCTCTCCTCTGCTCCCGCTGTCTCTCGTCTCTCTTTGTGTAGTCGTTGCGTTTGCTGGCTGAATTTAATGCGATTTGGGGGTTTAGCTCATTTGGTAGAGCGCACCGTTCGCATCGGTGAGGCGCGGGGATCGAAACCCTGAACCTCCAAATTTTTCTTTTTTCACCTTGCAACCCCCCAATCTCATCGTGGCAGAGCGAACATCCACGCGATGCGGGAGAGCTACGCGAAGCTCAAGGACGCGTGCGACGCGGAGAACGCGCTGTTCCTGGCGACGCTGGACGCGTCCAAGTGGCTCGAGCACATGGGGGTGATCCTGACGAGCATCTGCAAGGCCGTCGACCTGATCCACAACCACAAGTGCTCTGTGCTGCTGCACTGCAGCGACGGCTGGGACCGCACGGCGCAGTGCAGCTCGCTGGCGCAGCTCTGCCTGGACCCCTACTACCGCAGCCTCGTGGGCTTCGAGGTGCTGCTCGAGAAGGAGTGGCTCTCGTTCGGCCACAAGTTCGAGGCCCGCTACGGCCACGGCGACGGCCGGCCCTCGGACCAGCGCTCGCCCATCTTCCCGCAGTTTGTCGACTGCGTCTACCAGCTCACGCAGCAGTTCCCCTTCAGCTTCCAGTTCAACGAGAAGTTCCTCGTCGCCCTCCTCGACAACCTCTACTCGTGCAGATTCGGTCCGCCCGCCCTGTCGCCCTCTTCTGCCCCTCTCAGCTGACGCCCTCGCTTCCCTCTGGCACAGGGACGTTCCTGTTCAACAGCGAGAAGGAGCGCGTCGACGCCAAGCTGGACAAGCGCACGACGTCGCTGTGGTCGTACATCAACAGCGTCGTCGCCTCGACGCCCTCGGAGTTCATCAACCCGCTCTACACCCCCGGCCACGGCACGTCTCCGCCCCCCTCGCCCATCGCCAGGCGTCGCTCTGACAGGGCACGAGCGCGGCCCTCGGAGAGCAGGCGAGCGCGTGCTGTTCCCGGACCCGTCACCGAGGGCGCTGGTGCTGTGGAAGGGCTACCACCTGCGCTGGTACTACAAGCGCGAGCGCGAGAGCAACACGCGCAGCCACAGGGAGCAGCGCACGGCCGCCGAGCACGTCGAGGCGCTGCGCGAGCGCGTGTTCAGGCTGCAGGCCGAGGTCGACGAGCTCAGGCAGCGCGAGGGCGAGGGCGATCGGGCGCGCAGGTCGCTGGCCAGCGGCGTGCGGACGCCGTCGTCGCGGTCGCCCGTGCCGCCGCCCTCGCCGAGGTCCGCGTCGCCAGGGGCGCCCGCGATGCCAGCCAAGCCCGCGGGGGCAGCGCCTCCGCCGCCGCCGCCTGCAGCGCCAGCCCCGCGAGCTCCCGACTACTTCTGAGGAGCGCGGCCCCCGGGGGCAGTGGGAGTGGGAGGGGCTCTGCGCGAGGCCAGCGGCAGCACAGCAACAACTCTATGTGCCAACACTCGCCCGGCAGCGCTCAACGAAGAAGACGCACAGCAGCCAAGAAGACACAGCGGCGCATTGTGGCCGCGACGACGAGGCTCATGAGCGACAGGTTGGGCAAACAGCGGGCGGGCGTGGACTCCAGGGGGGAGGACGGGCCCCCGTTGGTGGGCGCGGCAGGTACGCGGGCTTCGCGTGGCGGCCTCACTTGGGCATCCGCTGGTCGACGCGCACGACCTGCGTCAGGTCCACGCTGTCCCTGTCGTCGCCCGACGCGCAGCTCCAGTTGCAGGTCAGCGGCCCCAGCGGCCCCGCTGCCGCCAGCGGAGCCGTGTCGCACTCGGGCCCCAGGGCGGCGGCGAGCTGCGCCTGCGCCCCTGGGGGCAGCTGGCTGGACGTGCTGCTGCTGCCGCTGCTGCCGGCGACCAGGGCAGAGCTGCCGAGGAACAGGGAGCAGTCGGGAGCGACGACGGGCACCACGCCGGGCGGGCCCAGCGCGTCCGAGGCAGAGACGGCGTCGACCGAGTAGCCCGCCCCCGAGAGAACCGAGGAGAACCCGCTGTGCGGGTTTCCATCGATCTCCACGGGCACGTTGAGCTTCCTGGGCCCGTTCTTCACCTTGAGCCTGCAGGAGCGGCGCAGCAGGCCCCAGTCAATTGATTTCTGCCCAACCGCGGTGCAGAGCCACTGAAAATGACTTCCCGTACACGTAGAACAGAGAGGCCACAATGCCGACCAGGAGGACCAACCCGCAGACGCTGCCGACGGTGCTCGAGATGATGACCTTCCTTCTGCTGAACTGGCCGTCCGCCTGTGCCAGCGATTCGCAGTCTCTGGCCCCAACGGCAGCCCACCCGTCCCTGCACTGGCACTCGCCGCTGCATCCGTCCCCGCCATCGCAGCTCTCGTTCAGCTCGGCCTCCAGCACGCCGTTCCCGCACCCTTGGCGAAGAGACGGCAGGGCGTGAGCAACTGTAGAACGAACGGGCCGGAGACCCTGTGAGCACCAGTGCAGTTGACACTGCGCGGACTTGTCGGAAGATGTCCAGGAGCACACCGGCAGCCGACGCAGAAGGTGCCGTTGTCGCACTCCTCGTCCCCTGCCACCAATTTGTCTCCGCAGCCTGTGCGCGGGAGGCTGAGCACTTCGCCTCGGCTCCGCGCAGGGACAGCGCACGGGTCTCGCAGTCCTCGCGCAGCGGGGTCTTTGGGTAGTATCCGGCGGTGCACAGGCAGTTGTGGCAGCCCACCCCTCCGTCGCAGTCCTCCGTGAGGTCTGCGGTGCGGTCCACGCGGTGGTTCCCACACCCTGTGCCGAGCTGTGAGAGCTCCCATCTGGCGCGAAGAGAGAGAGAGAGAGAGCAAGAGACAGAGAGCAGAGGCTGCTCACCTGGGTCGACGCATTCGCTCTGGTAGTTGCACACTTTGCCGATGCCGCAGTGGAACACGTAGAGGCTGGCGTTGTCGCAGTCGGGGTCGTACACGCCGCACCTGCACTGGCACTGCTTGCCGTCGTTGTACCCGGCCGAGGGGCAACTCCACTTCCGCGGCGCTGTCGGCAGTCCAGACATGCAATCCAGGCGCACAGAGGCACACATGAGTGGATAGCGCACTGGTCGGACCCGGCCACTCCCCCGCTGTACCTGCGCACTTGCCATTGACGCAGAGCCAGTTGTCGGGGCACGTCGAGTTGAGCAGGAAGCCGTCGCAGTCGGGGTCTGCGAGGCCGCACTCGCAGTCGCACACTCTGCCATCGTCGTAGGCCGCTAGGTCGCACCTCCACTCTGTTGCGCCCCATTCCCCGCGTCCGTCAGGACTGGCACGCTCGCTCAGGGTCTCCGCGCACCAGTGCAGACCGGCCCCGTCTGCCGTAGGTCGCAGACCTGCTGCCGGTGGCTCGTGCTTGGCGGGCATACTCTGACGGGCTGGTGGGTGTCGAGGCAGTCGGGGTCTGCAGCCTCGCCGCACTCGCACTGGCAGCCGTCGTACTGCCAGTAGTTGGACACGTTGCACACGCCCCTGACTCCCCAGTCCACCTCTGAGAGAGCGTAGCAGCGCACACTGTCATCTGTGGAGCTCGGGTGGGCCGACCTGCGGCGCACCAGCGCAGCGGCCCGTCTGGTCGCAGACGTGGCCGGGGCCGCAGTCGGACGTGAAGTTTGTGGTGCAGTCGACGTCTCCGGCGCCGCAGTAGCAGTCGCAGTTGCCGTCGCCGTACTTGGACCTGTCGCACACCCACGTCGGCGGCACGCCAGCTGCTGCATCCCGAGCACCGCAGCGTCAAACAGCGGCTGTGCGCCGCGGCCTCCTCAGTGCGCGCACCGTGTTTCGTCCCCGTCGTTCGTATCGCGAACGCGTCTGCCCCCTTGTACCGGTACCACCTGCTCGAGCTCTGTCTGTACGTGAACGCAAGGCGCCCCTGCGACGCCATGTTCACCCCGACCATCTGCACGTTGCCGCACGACCAGTAGCTGACGCCCACGAACACTCCCTGTCCCACGCCACTGTGCCCCTCCTGCCATCAGACAGACCACCGCAGCTCAGCTGTGCGCGGCAGGCTCACCCATGGGGCTGTCGAGGCCGCTGACGTCGACGGAGACCCACGTTGGGGCGACGCCCGCCGTCGACGACGCGTTTGGGTCGTAGCTGAGCTCCCTGCTGAACGTGGCGTACGACAGGCGGTGGCCGGGCCCGTAGACGGGCATGAGGTCGAAGGGATAGAGCGAGACGGTGCCGGAGACGGTGGCCCGCCTCGGCAGGGCCTTGTGGCTGTCGGGGAGCAAGTGCAGCGCAAAGCAGACGCGCGTCAGCTTCCAGGGCAGCTCAGGCGGCGTCAACAGCTGCGCCACGCTGGCCGTGGTGGCGATGTCTGCCGATGTCGTGAGCTGCCGCGAGGACGGGGAGGGGCGTCGTGGCAGCGCACAGGGAGGGCACAGGGGCTGCACGCCTGCGTGGATGCCCGAGTAGAGCGTGTAGTTGTCGCCCCAGTCGTAGCGCAGCTCCCCGGGCCCTCCGCACTCGTCCTCCGCAGACCCCAGAGCTCGCGGTGCGTGTAGGGCGAGGCATATGGCAGCCGCCACCACAGAGGAGCACTGGGGGGCCATCGGCGACGCAGGGGGACGTGCACGTTGCTCGAGAAGTGAGGTGAAAAACGGTGCAACGTGTTCAAAGCGATCGAGAAAGGGAAAAGAGCCCAACTGATAAGTACCGGAAAGGAAGGGAAGAAGGAAGAAGAAAGCGCCTGCCGACACGGCCCGGCCCACGCGCATAAGATCAGAGGCGCCACAGACCACAGACTCCAACAGCTCTAGAGACAGCAAGTCCAGCAAAGCGCAGGCCTTCCAGGCAACACAGAGAGCCGTTCTGAGTCGACGCACGGCACTTCGCCATCGGCACACTCACCCCACCCCCACGCCAATCCCGTTCCACATCCAGCAGCAGCAGCGCTGATCTCACCTTCATGCGGGCCCCACACCTCGGAGCCCTGTTGGCGACGCTCGTGCTGGCGTGCTCGCAGACGGCCGCCTCTCCCGCTGCCGCTGCCGCCGAGCTGAGCGACGACGAGTGCATGGGGCCGGGCTCCGAGGCCCACGACCACGGCTCCGACTACTCCCCCTTCAGCCTCGTCTCCAACATCGCCGTCATAGGCCACCAGCGCCTCTGCCCCAGTGCGGACCCAGCAGGCGGCCCACTCGTTCGACTTCCTCCCGCTCCCGCTCACAGCAGCGGCGGCTGCCCTCGCTCCCCCACAGGCGGCAAGTGGCTCTCGTACGACGTGGCGCAGCTGTTCACGCCGCCGAGAGTGCCGTGGAAGCTGACGCGCGTGTGCTTCGCGCTGCGCGTGGACCCGGAGGACCGGCCGCTCGAGACGGTGCAGGCGACGGTGGCCGGTGACGTTTCGCTCTACCCCGTCTCGGTGGCGTCAGGGCAGATGCTGCCGGGCGACAGGGCGGCTGTGGCGGGGTTCAAGCGGACCATCGCGCACAGGCCGCGTGCGCCAGGGGTTCCCAAGACGTACAGCTCCTTCGTCCCCGTGTGGCTCTCGGTCGACCTCAGCAACGTGGGCGACATGGGTGCGACGGGCCCTCCTCTGCCCCTGGGGGCTCTCTGACCTTGGCCGCAGTTGTGTGGGACAAGGGGGTGTTCGTGGGCGTGAGGTTCTGGTCGTGCGGCAGCGTGCAGTTCATGGGCGTCATGATGCCCTGGAAGATGAGGAGGGCCTCGTGGCAGTACAACGCCGGGTGGCAGGTGACGCCCTACGACGCTTGGCTTATCCGCACGGTGGGCCACAATCACAGTTGCGTGTCTCCCTCCTCCGAAAGACCTCGCCGCGCGGGTCCATAAGGGCCTCCATTTTGACTTCGAGAATCACGAATCGCGGGTTCTGTTGCTCTGAAACGGGCAGGTGGAGTGCCGCCAGGGTGGTACTGTGACAGGGCCAAGTACAATGACGGCAGGTGCGACTGCAATTGCGGAGCGGGAGACGTCGACTGCAACACCGACTTCGCGCACGGCTGCCCTGGTGGGAGTGTCTGCGACCAGTCTGGCCGCTGCGTGGGTACAGAGCTCCATCCCCTGCATCCAACCGATCCGAGCCTCAACCGGGGCATGCACACGTGCTCCAGGACTGGACTGGGACCAATACGGGCTATGCAACGCATCAAACTATTGGCAGTACGATGGCTGCCAGTGCGAGTGTGGTGAGGTTGTCGACCCCGATTGCCTCGACGAAACTGCTGCTGTCACCGTTTGCCCATCTGCCCCACAGCCCCCAGTAGTGCCAAAGTGTGTGTTCACCTTTTGCAAGGGTACGCGCTCACAACTAGGGTAGGCATTCTCACGAGAAACCCGTATCATACGGCGCAGAGACCTGGCACTGCAACGCGTCGTTGTACAACGACGGCGAGGTGTGCGACAGCCAGTGCGGCGGCAGACTGGACCCCGACTGTGACAATCTCAGCCTCGACACAGACTGCCCCAACAACACCCTCTTTGTCCGGGGGTTCTGCAGAGGTCCGCTCCCTCGATGCCAGGGAAGCGCACACTGCATCCCTGACTAGTGCGGACTGATCTCTGCCGCCTAGTCCCGAGGGAGTGGAAGTGCTCGCCGCGGTGGTACAACCGCGACGACGACTGTGACTGTGAGTGCGGAACGTTCGATCCGGACTGCGACGACCAGTCGCTCATTTTGTACAACTGCTCATCCGGCCAGACCTGCAACTACGAGGGCCACTGCACAGCCCCTGGTGCGTATTGGCAAGCCTCAGCAGTCCGGAGGCCTCACAGCACCGTAGGGTGCGGCAACCACGTGGCCGACACCCGGGCCCCCCACCACGAGGAGTGCGATGGGGGAGAGGCCTGCCTGCCCAACTGCACGTGCGACCGCGGTTACCACCCCATGTCCCCGACGCGCGAGGGCTGTCAGCAAAGTCTGCGACCGAGCATTCCCTGGACGCTATCGAACTCACTGATGGCCCGCAATCGCAGTGTGCGGAGACAACGTAGCCACAGCAGGCGAGGAATGCGATGGAGGCCTGTTCTGCCACAAGTGCAAGTGCATACCAGGGCACTCACCCATGTTCCCTGTGAGGCAGTCGCACTGCACAGGTACTTGGCCATCGCACTAGGGCAACTTAAAAGCTCACGTGCTGCTCAACTTCCAGGCTGCGGCAACGGCGCCCTCGAGGCTGAGTTCAACGAGAGTTGTGACGGCGGCCTGGGGTGCAGCAACTGCTCCTGCGCTTCCGGGTATGCCCCTGTGAACGAGACATGGTGCGAGGCCGTCCCCAGGGCCTCCAAGTCGGACAGGATCAAGGTGATCATCTCGAGCACCGTGGGAAGTGTCGCTGGGTTCCTCTTGCTCATCGGCATCTGTGCTGCACTTCTCTACGCGTGCGCGGGTTGCCGCCAACGCCGAGTGTCTGACACTCCGCACAATAATGCAGGAGGAAAGTCAAGAACGGTCCCAGAAAGCTGAACCTTCCTGTGGAGATGAACGTCGACAGCTCGACACTGGGTGTTGATTGCGTCCCTGTGTCGGAGGATTCAGCGAATATGTTCTCTGCTTCGCCCGTTGTGCCCAATCTTCCGGAGGGGATTACCTACGTCTCTGGATGTCAGGTGTTCGTGCTGCCACAAGGAACAGAGCAGCAGTCTCCCGCCCACCCAGAAGCGGCGCTCGCTGTCTCGCAGACACTGTCGAGCGGCCGAAGCCCCGAACCAAGTTCACAGGGCTCTGCTGGTGAGTTTAAATTGATCGATGGCAAACTCACTCAGAGAGTCTGCACGAGATCTGCCTCAGTCGAGAATGCCAAGGAGAAGAGTCAACAGAATGAGTTCCAGGACGAATAGCATCCTAAGCAGCAAAATGATCTCTTATCAAGTTATCAGTTCTTTCCCACAACCTGGACGCACGGAAAAGGGAAATGGCCTCCATGTATTGGCTGAACCACAGGGAGGTTGGGGCTTGTTTTTGTGGAAATGAAACCTCACATACGTTGCTGGACATGCATCACCTGTGTCAAGTCCACAGTATCCGACTCCCCATCCATGATGAGCACACCTCCCGCGTAGCAGGATACACCCGGGTCGGTCTCGCACTTGGCACTGACTGGAGGCAGGGCGCACTGGGACTCCACAGGGGCTGGGTACTCCTGTTTCGCATCGGCCCGTGAGGCCGGCACCTGCATGGGAGAGTCGCAGCCCCCGCTGCCCACCGGAACTGCGCTCTTGAGGTACACGACGCCCTCTGGGCCCACCATGATGGGCATCACGGTGGGCGTTCCCTCAGCGACTCCGGACGATGTCTCAATCGGGTAGATCGAGGTACACCCCGGAGCAGGATACCCGGTGTTCGCATCGCCGTTTATCTCCACGGGGAAGTTGAGCTTCCTGGGGCCGTACTTTGCCTTGTGTCTAAACAATCCGATGAGTGCTGCTGGTATCGTGCCAACACAGTACGCACACGTAGTACAACGCGACGATGACGCCAATCAGGAGGGCGAACCCCCCGACACTGCCCACTGTGGATGAGATGATGACCTTGGTCCTGCTGGATTTGGACTCTGTCTTCTCCAGTGACTCGCAGTCTCTGCCCAGGGGGCTTGCAGGGGCCCATCCGCTCTTACACTGGCAGGCGTGGTTGCACCCCATCCCCCCGTCGCACACCTCGTTCAGCTCAGCTTCTAGCACGCTGTTTCCGCACCCTGGGAATTGATGAGCAAGAAGGGCGGGCACATGGGCCCTTCTTACCACTGCAATTGACGCTCCGGGGTTCGAGCGGCCAGTGCCCCGTATTGCACTTGCAGTCTGTGCAGAATGTGCCGCTGTCGCACTCCTCCGCCCCGGTTACCGCAAGGTCTCCACAGTCTGTTGCGGGGGTCAACTGCACGCCAGAGTGCTCTCATGAGTAACGGCGCACGTGTCTCGCAGTCTCCGGCCATTGGGGACTTGGGGTAGAACCCTGCAGTGCACATGCAGTTGAGGCAGCCCTGCCCTCCGTCGCACTCCTCGACGGGGTCTGCCGTGCGGTCCACCCGGTGGTTCCCACACCCTGTGCCGCGCTGTGAGCTCCCTCGTCGGCGCACGCGAGGCGGCGAGAGAGGACAGCCCACCTGGCTTAGCGCATTCGCTCAGGTAGTTGCACACTTCGCCGACTACGCAGCCAAACGTCTTGAGTGTCTCGTTGTCGCAGTCGGGATCATAGATGCCGCATTTGCAGTTGCAGTGCTTGTCGTCGTTGTACCAATACGACGGGCACGTCCACCCGCGCGGACCTGAATCAAAGTCGGTGAGCTACTCCCACTCTCCCCAAGTTCAGTGCCCGAAGACTCACTTGCACACTTTCCCGACACGCAGAGCCAGTTGCCCGGGCACGTCGTGTTGAGCGACTGGTCGAGACAGTCTGGATCCGGGACTCCGCACTCGCAGTCGCAGATCTTACCGTCGTTGTACTGCTCCCTGTCGCATGTCCAACGGTCTTGCGTAGAATGTCTTCAGAGCCGAGTCATTAATGGGGCACAGCACCTCTGCAGACTGCTCCGTCATCCCTCGTGTCACAGTAGGGCTGTAGGGGACTCTTGGAGCACGCGCTGACAGGAGCGTTCTTGTCGTAGCAGTCGGGGTCCGTCGCTGCTCCGCACTCGCACTGGCAGCCGTCGTACTGCCAGTAGTTGTACGGGCTGCACACGCCCCTCTTGTCCCAGTCAACAGCTAAACGTTGAATAAGTGAGGGCCAGGCACAACCAGGAAGCCTCGCACCGACGCAGCGGCCTGACTGGTCGCAGACGTGGCCGGGGCCGCAGTCTGACGTGAAGTTTGAGTTGCAGTCGACGTCGCTGGCCCCGCAGTTGCAGTCGCAGTTGCCGTCGCCGTACTTGGCCCTGTCGCACACCCACCTCGGTGGCACGCCCGCTGGCATGGGTGGCCGACGTCGCGCGTGAGGCGCGTGGATGTCCCCCGGGTATCGTGAGAGCGGAGGCGCACAGAAGTGTTGTCCTGTCGCCCGAATGGCGAACGCGTCGGTCGCTGTGTGCGTGTACCAGGCGCCGTTGTCGGGGCTGAACGTGAGCTTGAGGCGCTTCTGCGAGCGCATGCGGACGCCCACCATCTCCACGAACTCGCACGTCCAGAAGCTGACGCCCACGAACACCCCCTTGTTCCACGCCACTGCGCAGCGCACGCACCCACAGGCCGAGTCAGGGCTCCCCACTCCCTCGGAGCACGGTGTGGGTCCTACCCAGGGGGCTGCTGAGGCCGCTGACGTCAACAGAGATCCACGTGGGCACGACGCCCGCCTTCGACGACGCGTTGCCCGCGGCCGAGGGGTCGTAGCTGAGCTCCCTGCTGAATGTGGCGTACGACAGGCGGTCGCCGGGCCCGTAGACGGGCAGCAGCTCCACGGGGTACAGCGAGACGGTGCCGTAGACGGTGGCCCGCCTGGGCAGGGCCCTGTCGTCGAAGGGGTGCAAGTACAGCGCAAAGCAGACGCGCGTCAGCTTCCAGGGCAGCGCCGGCGGCGTGAACAGCTGCGCCACGCTGGCAGAGGTGACGCTGCCTTGGGGGGCGTCAGGGGGCAGCTGGGGGTGGGGTGTGCCGGCCACGCACGTGCGGGGGAGCAGAGCGGCTGGAAGTCCTGCCGGTAGCGCGAGTAGAGCGTGTAGTTGTCGCCCCAGTCGTAGAACAGCGCCCCGGGGCCCCCGCACTCGTCCTCTGGCGACGCCAGCGCGCGGGCCGCGTGCAGGGCGAGGCAGAGGGCCGCTGCAACAGGGAGCGAGCGCAGGAATGTCATTTGTGATGCCACACCGCCCTCTGAAAGCCACAGAAATGGACGTTTGTGCGAAAGCCGGGAAAAACGCAGGAGAAGACGAGTCTGTTGTGCCCGCAGCACAACTGAGCCGAAAAGGAAAGATCCGCCTGCCCTCACGCGCCCCCTGGCGTCCCGGTGGGGGTGGGGAGCTGAGGGGGTACTGGACCCCCCGGAGCAAGCGTTGGGGGACCCCGTGTCGAGGCTGCCCGCTGCATTTCGCTGCCCGAGAGCAGCCACAGGGGAGAAAAATCGCAGCGGCTTGCGTGGCAGGCAGTTCGAAATCCACACGGGCGTACATAAAATTCTCTCCACACCCTGCTGCTTGCCTCTCCTCTACTCCGATAGAGGGAGCACTCTCCTCTCCCCCATTAACTGCCACTCACACTGATGCCGTCCACTCTCGTCCTCATCCTGGGTGCAGTGGCTGCCCTGTGCCTCTGGCCCTCGGCGTCCGTTGCTCTGGGCGTCGATGTGCAGCTGCGTGTGCCCACCGCCGCCAGAATCGATGTAAACACGCAGGGAACCGATGTGGGCTGCGAGTGCGCGGGCCCCGGGGCAGAGCTCTACGACCACGGCGTCGACTACTCCATCGCAGACCTCGTCACCACCACCCTCGTTGGGCGGCAGGCCCTCTGCCCTGGTACCACCGGCACTTGACTCTACGTTTTTCCCGCCACTAGCAGACACCGCACCGCAACTGATGCGAAAAACCGACTCTCATCCCCACCCGTTTTTTCCCGGCTTTTCCACGCTTTTTTCATCCGTTTTTCTCAGGAGGCAGTTCGTACGGCTATGACGTGGCGCAGCTGTTCACTCCGCCGCGGGTTCCGTGGAAGCTGACGCGCGTGTGCTTCGCGCTGCGCTTGGCGCCGCTGGCCAACGTGTCGGTGCCGCTGCAGGCGACGGTGGCCGGTGACGTGTCGCTCTACCCCGTCTCGGTGACGTCTGGGCGGATGCTGCCGGGCGACAGGGTGGCCGTGGCGGCCTTCAAGCGGACCATCGCGCACAGGCCCCCGGCCCCCGGAGCCCCGAAGAGCCTCAGCTCGGGCGTCGTCCCCGTCTGGCTCTCCGTCGACGTCAGCGGCAACGACGGCATGGGTGCGCCTCGCCCAGCCGAGCCCCCACGCTGCGTGCTGACTCTAAGCGCGGCCGCTGGTGCCCAGTGGTGTGGGACAAGGGGGCGTTCGTGGGGATCAACTTCTGGTCGTGCGCCAGAGTGCAGGCAGTCGGCGTCTGGATGCCGCGGTCGATGCGGCGCACCTCGGTCTACTTCAACTCCAGATGGGCAGCGGCATACGCAGATGCCTGGCTGATCCGCACGTTGGGCCACAACCACAGTGCGCCGTCCGCCCCAAGTCTCATAGCCCCGCTGCTTTCCCCTGACCAACGCTCGCCCACCTCGTCGCGGAGGCGGAGTTCCGCAGGGATGGTACTGCGACAAGTCCAAGTACAACGACGGCAAGTGCGACTGCAACTGCGGTGCTGGCGACGTAGACTGCAACATCAACCCAGCCAACGCGAGCGGCTGCAGGCCAGGCAGTGTCTGCGACCAGTCGGGCCACTGCGTTGGTGAGAACGAGTAGCGCCAAACAATGGCCTGCAGGTCTCACGTCCACCCTCGGCAGCGCTCGACTGGGGGAAGCTGGGTGTGTGCAGCGCGTCCAACTACTGGCAGTACGACGGCTGCCAGTGCGAGTGCGGGTCCGTCATTGACCCCGACTGCCTCGACAGAACAGCTCCCATCACGCAATGCTCCGCCACAGCCACGGGACCTCTCGTCTATCCGTTTTGCAACACGTCCCAGCGGAGAGTGCGCCCCGCATGCACTGGTGCGCCGCTGCCCTCGAGTCCCGCAGCTCCTCGCTGACAATGGGTCTGGTGCAGAGCAGTGGCTGTGCGATCCGAAGCTGTACAACGACGGCAAGGTCTGCAACTGCGGCTGCGGCGTCGCGGACCCTGACTGCGACAACTACAGTCTCAACACAGATTGCCCCGGCAACGCTATCTGCTTCGCCAACCAGTGTAGCGGTACGGCCTCGAAGTGCCGAGGTGCCCAATGTCCTCACCGCTTTGAGCAAGCAGTCCCGCGCGCGTGGACGTGCCCGCCGCAGTGGTACGGAAACTCTGACGACTGCGACTGCGGATGCGGGGCCTACGACCCGGACTGTGACTCCGAGAGGCTGGGCGTGCACAACTGCTCTGCCGGCCAGTCGTGCGACTACGCAGGCCGCTGCACAGCTCCCAGTAAGCGAACGTCCCCTCTGCTCCGTTGCCTGAGCACGTCACTCAGAATGCGGAAACCACGTCGTGGACATCAGGGCTGGCAATCTGCATGAGGAGTGCGACGGTGGCAAGGGATGCCTGCCCAACTGCACGTGTGACCGCGGGTACCACCCCATGTCCCCAATGAGGGAGGACTGCCAGCAGCGTACGTCTCTTTCTCTTTGCGCCCACTCGGTCCCTGAGCCGATTCTCATGAGCAGAATGTGGCGACGGCGTCGTCACTCCCGACGAGGAGTGCGACAGCGGTATGTTCTGCGTGGGCTGCAAGTGTGCCTCGGGCCACTCTCCACTCTGGCCTGCGAGGGAATTCTGCACTGGTACCTCTCGTACCCACATCATCCCCCGCTCTCACACACCCACGCATCAGGCTGCGGAAATGGGATCTGGGATCCCGAGTCAAACGAGAGCTGCGACGGCGGGGTGGGGTGCAGCAACTGCTCGTGCGTCTCTGGCTACGCACCGACAAATCCCAGAAGCTCTCTGTGCGACCCGGTGCCCAAAGACTCCGAGTCAGGAAAGACCAAGGTGATCATTGCGAGCACCGTGGGGAGTGTCAGTGGATTCCTGCTCATCGTGGGGATCAGCATTGCGCTGCTTTATGCGTGCGCTGTCTTCAGTACTCTCTTGGGGCTCTGACTTAGCGCTTTACAGAAGGAAAATCAAACGTGGTCCGAGGAAGCTGAACATCCCCGTGGAGATGAACACGGGCAACTTGTCCGTTGACATATCCTGCGTGCCTGTGTCGGAGGATGCGTGTCCGACATCAGCCGTCGACTACGTCTCGCATGAGGCGCTGGCCTACGTGGGCAGTCCAGCCATCGACACCAACGGGGTGTGCAGTCCCGTCGGAAATCCCGCTGTCCTGCTGCCCTTTGCTCTTGGGCAGCTGCCAGTGCTAGCAACCACAATGACCCTCAACGGGGAGGCGTACCCGGCGGCGCCAATGCCTTGTGTCCCGGTGCTGGACAATGCGACATCCGGGGGCGCCTCTGATGAATTCAACTGCAAATACGCGTCGGACCCGGCTAACATTAGCGCAAACTCAGACCCACTTCGAATGTGCTCATCTCCGAGTTGAGCCCCCACCGATCATACATGCAAGAGTCCCAATTAATGATGCAACTTTTTTGAGTTTTCCATAAGAGAAATCTGGCTGCATCTCACTTTGGGGAATTATTGAAGAACTGGCAATACTGCAGGTAACGCGTCTCATGACACAGAGTAGGAATTGGTGCAACTCTTCAAATATATGACACCTTCCAGTATTGTCACTGAACGATAGCACTCGGATTTTCAGGAGTGCAATTGCATCGATCATCGAAATCCGGTATCGTTACCCCATCTAGACCAAACAAATATTGGGAAAAGTGCCCTCAGAGAAGAAGAGCGGTTCGAAAATACCCCCATCTTACGATGTTAAATTGTGAAGACCTGATGAGGGATGCTCTTGAAGGACTGGCATTACTTGCGGCATGTCTACCGTGTCACAGGAAATCACGCTCGCTCTGGCTGCATCATTCATTGGCGGCGAGCTGATCGCCCCTGAGTATTCACTGTACGATCCGAGCTGAGCCTGAGACCACGTAACAGAAGTCTTTCCCTGGGAAAGAGCCTCCTCTGAGAGAGGTCCCCCAGAGAACTGGGCCATGTCCATCGCCACTACAGGCGCCTGTGTAGCAGCATTGCTGTTGCCGAGACTTCCGATGGGCATCGCTCCGAGAAACATAGTATCGTGTGGGTTGACCACAGGAGCAACGTCGGCCGACGACACAAAGCCCGAGGCAGGCTCAACTGCGAAGCCAGAGGCACTCTCGACGGAAGAGAATCCCATCGTGCTCGCGTCTGCGTTCATCTCCACGGGAATGTTGATCTTTCTGGGCCCGTTTTTGATCTTCCTCCTGATATGAGCTTGTAAGGCATGTAAAACTAATGATTTGGAAGTAAGAGCTCACGCATAGACAAGGGCACCAACAACGCCGACGAGCAGCACGAAGCCACCGACGCTCCCGATTGCGCTGGAGATGATGACCTTCCTCTTGTTGGACTTGGACTCTGCCTCAGCGAGACGCTGGCAGTCCCGGGTGGTGGGTGCCGTCGGTGCATAGCCATCCATACACTCGCAGATGCCACTGCATCCGATTCCACTGTCGCAGGTCTCGTTGTGCTCCAGAACGCTGTTGCCACATCCTGCAGTCGGAGGAGATCAATGCAAGTAAGAAAGGAAGAGAACAGTACCAGAACAGTTCTCGTTCCGGAGGGGAAGCGGGTGGTGGCCAGCAGAGCACTTGCAATTGTCGCAGCAGAGTCCTCCGTCGCATTCCTCGCCTCCTGCCGTGTAGTTGTCTCCGCACCCTTGGAGATTCGTCTCAGCAACGCACACTCAACGCGGAGGGACAATTCACATGGCTCGCAGTCCTGTCGCATTGGTGACTTGGGGTGGAAGCCAGCAGTGCACTGGCAGTTGGCGCAGCCCTGTCCCCCGTCGCACTCCTCCTTGGGGTCTGTCTTGCGGTCCACCCGCCCGTTCCCGCACTCTGTTGCCGTTGTCAGCTGTCCCTATACCGGAGCGGCCTGCTCTAGCTGAGGAGGACCTACTTGGGTCCGTGCAGTGTCCCGTGTAGTCGCAGACGCGGCCAGCGCCACAACTGTACACGTGCAGCGACTCGTTGTCACAGTCGGGGTCGTATGTACCGCACAAACAGTCGCAGCCCTTGCGGTCGTTGAACCACCCGGAGTCGCACATCCATTCCCGTGGCACTTCGTACGCACTCGCTCAGCGCAGTCCCCGTCGAACGGGTGAGGCGTTTGTGGGGGCGCACCTGCGCACTTGCCGGCAATGCAGAGCCAGTTGTCGGTGCACGTGGTGTTGAGCCTGCGGTCGGAGCAGTCTGGGTCCGGAGCTCCGCACTCGCAGTCGCAGACCTTGCCATCTTCGTAGGCGGCCTTGTCGCATTTCCACGTCTCTGTGGGCGCCACCGCACTCAGGCCTGTCGTTGCGTTTGCGTTTCTGAGCTCTCGGCGAACCTTTGCACGATGGCTGCTCGTTGGTGGTGGAGGGGACGTTGCAGTAGGGTTTCGCGAAGGTCCCCTCGCACGCGCTGACGGGCGCATTGGGGTCGTAGCAGTCGGGGTCGACGACGGTGCCGCACTCGCACTGGCAGCCGTCGTACTGCCAGTAGTTGGACGCGTTGCACAGCCCCCGCTCCTCCCAGTCCACCTCTGCCGGGGAGGGAAAGGTCAGACACCAGAGAGTACGCCCACGCTGCACCGATGCAGCGGCCCGACTGGTCGCATACGCTGCCGCGAGGGCAGTTGGACGTGAAGTTCGAGAGGCAGTCGACGTCGCCCGAGCCGCAGTTGCAGTCACATTTGCCGTCGTTGTACATCGCGGGGTCGCAGTACCACAGCGGGGGCACTCCAGCTGCGCGGGCCACGGGGCTGTGCTGAGCGTGGGAGGACCAGCGGACAGGCTGGGTAGGAGGAGGCTGCGTACAGTGCTTGAGGCCTGTGGCGCGAATGGTGAAGGCGTCGGTGCGGTGGTAGTAATCCCAGTAGGCCTTGCTCTGGTCGAAGACGTACGTCATGTGCCGGGGCCTCCCCGGCGTCCTCGTCCCCACCACCGACACGTTTTCGCACGACCAGAGGCTCACTGCGATGACGGTCCCCTTGTCCCATGCGACTGCCCGCCATGTGTTGAGGTCATCAGAAGCCCACCGTTCGTTTCGCTTGCGGGTGTGGGCCCACAGAATTGGAACCCAAGATACGCCCTTCGTGGATTGCCGAGTACGGCCCTGCACGTGAGAACGCACCCACGGGGGCTGCGAGGCCGCTGAGGTCGACAGAGACCCACACTGGGGCCAGCAGCGTCCGGTTCCTCTCCTCGGTGACGTTGGGCTGCGCCTGCGCTGCCGCACCGAACTGCACGTCCCGCACGAATGTCGCGAACGAAGTGCGGTCTGCGGGCCCTAGGATGGGCGCCACAGCCACCGGGTGCAGCGACATGGCGCCGCGGACGGTGGCCCGTACGGGAGCACCGAGCGGACCGACCGATAGCGCGAAGCAGACGCGCGTGAGCCTCCACGGCACCGCAGGCGGCGTCAGCAGCTGCCCCACGCCGATCCGATAGACGGCCCCTTCCCGGCGGGCACAGCGTGAGGCTGGTGGGGGGATAGGCGGAGTCCGCACGGTTGCCGCACAGGCGCTCGACGTCGAGGCCCGGGGCAGCGCCCTCGTCTGCCGTCAAGGTGTAGTCGCTGCCCGCGTCGTACGCCACCCATCCAGCGCCACCGCACTCGGGGTCCTGCGTCGCGAAGGCTCGGGTGGAACCAGCGAGGAGGAGGGCGAACGCCACAGGCGCCAGAGAACGCAGGAGGGCCATTAAGGGTTTCGGGAGTTGTGTTCGGTTGGCACCCGAGAAAAGTAAAGTGCGTTTTCTGATAACCCACAGCCAGAGATATCGGCACCCTAGTCTCCGCGAACGAGGACGCGCACGCCGGGCGTACGAGGGCACGCGCACTCAGCAGCGCTGGGGCCCGGCGGCCACGAAATAAGCCGGGCGGCTGCGGGGCCTGACGTAGGAGCCGCCGTAAAATCCAACCACCGAAGTCCCATTTCGGCCTTTTCAAGTGTTGTTTGTTGTTCGCTCAGCCGCTGACGCTGTTTTCGCGAACTCGCTCGATGGGCTGCCCACACCACTCCCACCTCGCCGCTCTGCTCCTCGCCTGCGCCTGCGCTGTCGGCTCTTCTGCTGTCGGGGCGGACCAGTGCACTGGCGCTGGCGCGGAGATCCACGACCACGGGACCGACTACCACACGCGCAACGTCGTGGGCGACACCGCCAGCTCCGGCCAGCCCCTCTGCCCTCGTGCGCACTCCCCGGCCCCGCTGCTTCCGCTTCCTCCGCTGCTGACAGGTCGCAGAGGGCGGAGACTCCTACTCGGGGACGTTCGCGCAGCTGTTCACTCCGCCCTCGGTGCCCTGGAAGTACACGCGCGTCTGCTTCGCGCTGCTCATCAAGCCGCTGAAAAGCGACAGGGCGCTGCCCCAGAGCGCCCTCGTCCACGGAGAGGTCTCGCTCTACGCTGTCTCTGTCGGAAGGGCGCTGGGAGGGGCGCTGCTGCCCCTAGAAAGGCTCGCCGTCGCCCCGTTCGTGCTCCGACTCGACTACGAGCCGCGGACGCCCGGGGCTCCCAAGGGCAGCGACAACGGCGTCGTGCCCGTGTGGCTCTCTGTCGACGTCAGCAACAACAGCGCCATGGGTGCGCCAGAGACTCCCGCTCGCCGTCCCTGTCCGTGCGCTCACTCGAGGTGTGCGGTGCCTGGCTCTGTGTCCAGTGGCATGGGACAAGGGTGTGTTCGTGTCCGTGAGCTTCCGATCATGCGAGAGCGTGTACTACGTCACCGCGTACTCGCAGCTCGAGCAGAGACTGGTCCTGAGTTACAACAGCGAGTGGGAGTCCGTTCACGCCAGCGCGGTGTTGCTGCGCACCGAGGGCCACGAACACTGTAGTGACTCATTGCCTGTAGCCCCGCCATTGACTGACAACAGGGCAATCTGTGTGCAGGCGGTGGAGTGCCACAGGGGTGGTACTGCAACGCCTCGAGGTACCACGACGGCAACTGCGACTGCAACTGCGGCGCCGGCGACGTCGACTGCAACACAAACTTTACGTCCGACTGCCCCCCGGGGAGCGTCTGTGACCCGACCGGCCTCTGTGTCGGTGCGCTCGGATGCCTCGATGCCACTGAGCTCGCTGCCCTCGCAGAGGTGGACTGGGAGGAGCGGGGGCTGTGCAATGCGTCCAACTACTGGCAGTACGACGGCTGCCAGTGCGAGTGTGGCTCCGTCGTCGACCCCGACTGCCTCGACTCTACTGCTGCAGTCTTCCAGTGCTCTCCAGGCGTCTCTCTGGCGCAGCCCCTGTGCAACTTCGCTCCGGGCGACGCCCCCTACTGCGCAGGTGCGCGCTCGTTCGTTTGCCTTCTGGAAGAGGGATGCCAACTGCCGAGCATCTGTGCGTGCTTGCCCGACAGACAAGTGGACCTGCAACTCCTCGATGTACAACGACGGCGAGGTTTGCAACTGCCAGTGCGGCGTCCAGGACCCTGACTGCGCCAACACCAGCCGCGACACGGACTGCCCCGTCAACGACTTCTGCGACAATAACATATGCTCCGGTCAGCGTCCCTCGGCCTACCCTCCAGCGCCGAGCGCCCCTCACAACGCGCAGTCCCACGCAGATGGGCGTGCGACCTGTCTTGGTTCAACGCCAAGGACGAGTGCGACTGCGGGTGCGGCGTCTACGACCCCGACTGCGACTCGACCGGTGAGGTGTACAACTGCCCTGCCCCCGGGCAGGTCTGCGACTATGGAGGCAGATGCGTGGATCCAGGTCCCTTATCGCTCTCTTTTCCACTTGCCCAAGTCCTGACAGTGGTGCCGTCCGACAGGCTGTGGGAACTTCGCTGTGGACTTTGGCAGCAAGGAGGAGTGTGACGGGGGAAGGGGCTGTTCCAACTGCTCGTGCGACAAAGGATACCGGCCCATGAATCCATTGGATGTTGACTGCCGCACACGTGAGCATTCTCCGGGCGGCCATCTGCCATAGGCTCACTTCAAAGACCTTGCAGTATGCGGGGATGACTTTGTGGCAGGAGCCGAGCAGTGCGAGGGTGGCGTGTTCTGTGTCAACTGCTCGTGCCTGCCAGGGCACCTGCCCTTCTGGCCTGTGCGCAAGTACTGCACGGGTACAAACATAGCTGCGCTGAAACCCCGGCTGACTACTCGGTGTTGTTACTAGGGTGCGGGAACAGAGTGGCAGAGCCAGAGCTCAACGAAAGCTGCGACGGGGGCCTTGGGTGCGATGAAAACTGCGTGTGTTCCTCGGGATATGCGGCCAAGAGCCCCGTGACGGTCGAATGTCTGGCCGTTCTAAAGGAGTCGCGGTCGAGCAGAAAGAAGGTGGTCATCTCGAGCACCGTCGGCAGCTGCTGTGGCTTCGTTTTCCTTGTGGGTATTATCGTTGCTCTACTCTATGCGTTCGTTTTCTCCCCGAGTTGGACTGCGGTCGATTAACGAGAGCCGCAGGAGGAAGGTCAAGTACGGGCCACGAAAGCTCAACATCCCTGTCGAGATGAACTCCAACATCACGTCGATTGATGCCAACTGCGTTCCTGTCCAGGACTCACCATCGCTGATGTCAGCGGGATCGCCCGTCGTCGGCTTCATCACGCCCGACGGCGTCGTCTACGTCTCTGGTGGCCCGGGCCCGGCCGACAGCAGCGGGCAGAGCAGCCCGGGTGGCTTTCCTGCTGTTGTAATGTCGCCACCCTTGCCGGGCTGTGCCTTCCAGCTCGGAAATGAGGCGATGACAGTCGTCACAGAGCTCTGCCAGGCAGAAGTCCCCCCAATTGCCTCTGTGTTCCAGCACAGCTCTTCGGCCAGCAGCTTCGTTGCCGATCAGGTGGCTAAAAAGGAATCTGAACCAAGCAACTGATCCCACCCATACAGAGGAAGGGAAAAACAACTGAAAAAAGGTGGAATTTTAAATAAAAACAAGACGCGCTGTTTCCTCTTGGACAACTGAATTGGGTCTGGACAACGGGCCTGGATAGGGCGGCTTGGGCGGCCTCTCTTACTCGAGGTCACCGTCGTCGTCGTCACTGTCGTCGTCGTAGTGCACGACACCCTTTGCCTCCAGCAGGTCCCAGAGAGAGCGGAACAATGCCCTTTCATTGGCTACGAGGTGGTCAATCGACTGCCGAATCTACGAGGTGTGCCATCGAGGTGTCTGTCAGTCAGGAGGGTAGGGCGGCAGTACGTGCCTGAGTCCCTGTTGCTCGATGGCAGTTGTGCCTCCGGATGTTGAAAGACCCTGTTGTTTTCACCGAGCGGAGGCAGGCAGGGAGGTCCTGCGGGAGCCCCTCCGCGGCAACGAGCTCGTCAAGGGCATCAGCGTAATCAAGCTTCAGTATATGAGAAACATTGTCAGCAACAAAGCACACAGCGGATAGCAGCAACGCACGTCTGCTTCGCAGCGCTGGAACTGCTTCCTGCCCTGCGAGTTCTGGAATCTGCGCCACCACGCGTCGCGAAGCAAGTCGAGGACCATGTAGTATGCCGCCACGGCATGGATGGGGCACACGATATCCAGAACGCGCTCAATCTCGGCGTTCTTCTGCTGGATCTCCGCGTTCTTCTGCTGGATCTCCGCGTTCTTCTGCTGGATCTCCGCGCTCTTCTGCTGGATCTCCGCGTTCTTTTGGCTGATGTCGGCGTTCTGGCGGCTGAGCTCGGCGGTCTGGCGGCTGAGCTCGGCGTTCTTCTGCTGGATCTCCGCGTTCTTTGCGTCGATCTCTGCATTCTTTTGGCTGATGTCGGCGTTCTGGCGGCTGAGCTCGGCGGTCTGGAGGCTGAGCTCGGCGTTCTTCTGCTGGATCTCCGCGTTCTTTGCGTCGATCTCGGCGTTTTTGTCGTTGATCTCGGCGTTCTTCTTCATGAGCTGCTCCTTGAACAGCTCGGTGGCGGCCATGAATTGAGCGATCTGCTCGTCTCTGCGAGCCGTCACACGCTGCCAGTGCTCGAGCTCGGCGGTCTTGTCCTTGAGCTCGGCGCTCTGCTCCCCGAGTTGCTCCTTGAGCATCCGGATGTCGGCCGTGCTCTTCTGCTCCCTGCGCGCAGCCTCGCTCCTCATCAGGTCGAGCTGTGCGCTTTTGCTCTGCACCTTGGCCCGTTCCTTTTGCATAGGCAGCAAGTGTGAGCCACTTGCGTTCCAGTCCACTGCGGTCCCCCTTCCCCCCTCCTCCCCGCCCCCCAGACGCACGGAAGCGACGCTCGCCGAGACGCGCTCCTGGACCCGTGCGCGGGCCCGGGTCTTTGCCGTCTCGCTCGCGACGACCGCGGCACCGAGAGCGTCTGCATGCTCGCGCATGAGCACCGCGAGCCTGCCGCCCGTGTGCAGGCAGAGCAGCGCCGATGGATGCTCGGCCCTCATCAGCGCCGCGCGCTCCTCGGCGCTCTCGGGGAGCACCGTGACTGCCACGAGCGTGTTGCGCGGCAGGCGGCTGTCCGCGAACGCCCGCACCGCCCGGCGGACCTCGGGGTTGGCCACCAGCGAGCAGCTGGTTGTGTCCAGCTCGAGGGGCACGCTGCCGTCGTCGCCGTCGTTGTCATCGCCGCCACTCTCTTCGCCCTCGTCGCCATCATTGGCATCATCTTCGTCGCTGTCTCCGCTCTCGTCGGACACCGCAAGGCGCAGCAGGACTGTCTTTGGGTGCGACCCCTCGGGCAGCTCCGCCGCCGACACGGGGCCCTCGCACAGCTCCTCAAGGCGGCCCCTGATGGCGTGGCGGAAGGGCGGGTGCTGCTGCACGAGGTACTCGAGCGCATAGTGCAGTGCCTGCGCCTCGAGCTCGCGGCTGCCCTGCACGCCGACCGCGTCGCTGGCGGCCTCGCTGATTTCGTCGCCCGCCTGCGCCGCCACTGCGCACAGGTCAGCACATCCCCCACTGCACCCCCCTGGGCCCTGCGCACTGTAGACAAAGCAGTGGTCCAGCGCTGTGCTGTCTGATTCCGTGACCGCCTCCTGAATGATCTCCAGGTTCCTCTGCCGGCGCTCGGCCGCAAGCGTCGAGACGACGCTCTTGAGATAGAGCTCCGAGTTCCGCGTGTCGCCCATCAATAGCGCGCCAAGTGAGAGATCCCCCCCACAAAAAAGTTACTGAAGAGGAGATTAAATTCAATTGAGTAGTACTCCGAGATACCAACCCAGAGTGCCCTGTCCTGAGGATATTCCCGTAAATGGTCGAAGACATCGGTGCACCCCTGAGTTATGTCCGAGTCTGAGAGAGGATTAAGTAAGCAGAATTCAGAGTGGGCGAAAAGGTTGCAATTTTTGTCTGCCTATCTACACAAAACAGAGCAAAACAGAGGCTAAAACGACATTCCCTTTGCCTATACTATTTCCCATGGACACCCCCATAAAATGAAGAAAAGAAGGCAAAAAGTCGGATTTGAAATCAGGAAACAGAGGCTCACAAATGTAAAAAGTGATAATATATTAAAGTGTGAGATTTCTTAGTACTTCAGTTTGATCGCGTGCGATTAAACTAAAAGAAATAAATACATCAGTTTTAATCGCGTGCGATAAATAAACAAGAGAACAAACGTGTGTTCAAATTTTTTCAGAGGCCTTGAGTATTGTGGACCTCTGTTTTCCTGTTTCAAATGCAACTTTTTGCCCTTTTTTTTCCTTTTGATGGGGTGTCCGTGGGAAATACTTTAGATAAAGGGAAAGTCATTATAGCCACTGTGTCAGTCAGCTGTTGAAACCTGACTGTAAGATTCATTACATGGGGTGCTCTTGGATGACCTGTATTACTTGGGTCAAGTCCACTGTGTCAGAGGACTTGGTGCTCATCCTGGGAGCCTCCGCTACTGCTGGCGAGCTGACAGTCCCAGAGGAGCCACTGAACGTTCCACTCTGTGCAGGTGGCCACGTGGCAGGGACAATTCCCTGGGAAAGAACGTCCCCAGAGAGGAGACCGGAGAACTGGGGCATCACCATTGCTGAGGCGGCTCCAGCGGCATCGCCACTTCCCATGGCCACTGCCCCGAAGAAAACGGTCCCATCTGGATTGACCATTGGGACAACGACTTCACTTGAGGACACAAAGCCCATGGAAGGGTCGATCGCAAACCCGGAGGCCGGGACCACAGACGAAAAGGCCAGCGTGCTCGCGTCAGCGCAGATCTCCACCGGGACGTTGATCTTCCTGGGCCCGTACTTGATCTTCCGCCTGCATGCCAAGTCATCAGTCTCTCCTGTGTATGTGTGATGCTGTGTCTGTCGTGTTGCACTCACGCATAGAAAAGGGCGGCAATGACAGCAGTTAGCAGCGTGAACCCGCCGACGCTTCCCACAGTGCTAGAGATGATGACCTTGCGCTTGTTGGACTTTGACTCTGCCTTGGGCAGGGGCTCGCAGTCGCGGGTCAGGGGAGACGTGGGGGCATATCCATGCATGCATGTGCACAGCCCCTCGATGCAGCCATTGCCCCCATCGCAACTCTCATTGATCTCCAGAACGCTGTTGCCGCATCCTGCACACAAGGCTTTGTCAGTCTTCTCGAAAGACGAGAACTGGTACCTGAGCAGTTCTCATTACGCCGAGGCATCGGATAGTGTCCTGGCGCACATTTGCAGTTGAGACAGAAGGAGCCTCCGTCACATTCCTCAGCTCCTGCCGTGTAGTTGTCTCCACACCCTACCAGAATCTCACCTGTCAAAAGAGTGCATAGCAGGTGAAAACAACGCACATGGCTCGCAGCCCTGTCGCATTGGGGACTTGGGGTGGAAGCCCACAGTGCACTGGCAGTTGGCACAGCCCGGCCCTCCGTCGCACTCCTCTTTGGGGTCTGTTCTACGGTCCACCCGCCCATTCCCGCACCCTGTCCCCCACCGCTGAGTGGCCAGGAGGAGCAACGTGATCTCACGGGGATCGGTGCACTGGCCCTGGTAGTCGCAAACCTTGCCTGGAGAGCACCTCAACACCTGTAATGACTCGTTGTCGCAGTCGGGGTCGTACGTGCCGCACGTGCAGTCGCAGCCCTTGCGATCCCCGTACCAAAGAGGCGAGCAGGTCCATTCATGCGGCACTGCGTGTGTAGCGCCGAGTGAGGGAGGTAGTGAAAGAAATTCACGTGCCTGCGCACTTGCCCTCGAAGCAGAGCCAGTTGCCGGGACACGTCGTGTTGAGGCTGTGGTCGTAGCAGTCGGGGTCCTGGGTTCCGCAGTTGCAGTTGCAGATCTTGCCATCTTCGTACTCGGCGCTGTCGCACTTCCACACCGCTGCGCACCGGACTGTTGGACGCCGCCGGAGTGTACGGAGGGTTCACGAACCGTCGCAGAAGGAACGCTGGCCCATCTTGGGTGCGCTGCAGAATGGGTTCACGAGGGCCTCGGCGCAGACGCTGACCGGCGTGCATACGTCCCAGCAGTCGGGGTCGAAGGTGTTACCGCACTCGCACTGGCAGCCGTCGTACTGCCAGTAGTTGGACGCGTTGCACAGCCCCCGCTCCTCCCAGTCCACCTCTGCGGCGCTCCAGCGGTCACCACGGGCCCGTACAGCACTATCGGCGTACCAACGCAGCGTCCCGTCTGGTCGCAGACGTGGCCAGGGCCGCAGTCTGACGTGAAGTTGCGGAGGCAGTCGACGTCGCCGGCGCCGCAGTTGCAGTCACAGTTGCCGTCGTTGTACTTGGCCTTGTCGCACAGCCACGTAGGCGGCACCCCAGCTGAATTTGTGCATAAATGAGTGCCAACGGCCCAGCACCGAGTGCAGTGCGTGTGACTGTCGCACTGTGGTTGTGGCCTGTGGCGCGAAGGCGAATGCGCCAGTGCCGTCGTAGTAGACCCAGTAGGCCTTCTTGGGCTTGAATTTGTACGTCAGGCGCCTCGCCTTGTCTGGCGTCCGCGTCCCCACGAGTGTAACGTTGCCGCACGACCAGAAGCTCACCGCGACCACCGCTCCTTTCTCCCAGATGACTGCGTGTGCCGTGATGTCCGGCATCAATGACAGATTTTGGAATAAAAGAGAAGACGGCTTCTCAGCTGTCTCTCTGCGCGGACGCGGGCGGGGCGTGGAGGGTATTGAGAGTGTACCCATCGGGTTGGCGAGGCCGCTGACGTCGACAGAGACCCACGTGGGGGCCAACTTCGTCCGATTCACCGTTGCTGTGCTGCCATTCCCTGCCTGTACTCCCGGGGGCTCGTACCGCACCTCCCGAGCGAACGTCGCGTACGACGTGCGGTCAGCGGGCCCCAGGATCGGGTCGACGGCCACCGGGTGCAGCGACACGGCCCCGCGGACGGTCGCCGTCAGAGGGACCTGCGGGTTCCTGAGCGGACTCAGCCACAGCGCAAAGCAGACGCGAGTGACCGCCCACGGCACCGCCGGCGGCACCAGCAGCTGCCCCACTGTCGCCTGGTACACCGCCCCTGCACGCATGTGAGGCCCGCTGTGCGTGGCTGGCCGTACGGTGGCCGCAGAGCTGCTCGACGTTGTCGTACGCGGACTCGCCCGTCAGAGTGTAGTCGTCGCCAGAGTCGTACGCAACAGACTCGGCGCCGCTGCACTCGTCCTGCGGCGATGCCAGCAGGCACGAGGCGAGGCACGCAAGGGCAAGGGGCACCGCCCAGCGCAGGCAGCCCATTCTGGTGCTGTTTTTTGTTTGTTTTTCAGTGTGGGGTTTCGGTTGGGTTGCGGTCGGCTCGGAAAAGTGTGCTTTCTGGGGCACCGCAGCAGCAGAATCCAATACAAGCCTCCGCCCTGCCACTCTCCGCCTCAGCGCACGCTGCCAGCTGGGCCACGTGCCGGCGGCACCCTTCCGAGTGATCACTGCGAGGCTCGCGCCGGGGCGGTGCACCGGCGGCAAGAAAAAGGCGGCATTTGGCGGAGCAGGCAAGCAGGCTTAGTGCACAAATCCAGTGAGGCACCGAACGGCCCCTCACAGGTGCGGTGGTGCTTTTCCGTTCGGTGCCGTTGCCTGCCGCTCTGTTTTCTCGAATACCTCAAATGGGCTGCCCACACCCGCAGAGCCTCCTGCTGGCTGCCCTGTCGCTGCTGGCGAGCGCTGCTGCTGCTGTGTCTGTCGGACAGCCTGTGGACGAGTGCAGGGGCCCCGGGTCGCAGAGTTACGACCACGGCGACGACTACCTGCCCTTCAACATCGTCAGCAGCCGCAACGACGGGGGCCAGTCCCTCTGCCCCCGTACGCACAGCGCCCAGAACACTTGCGCGCACTGCCGCTCACCCCCCGCACTCCCGGCCGTGATGCAGACGGGCGTCCTGTGTACCTGGCCACGTACGCGCAGCTGTTCACTCCGCCCTCGGTGCCCTGGAAGTACACACGCCTGTGCTTCGCGCTGCGCCTCAAGCCGCTCGACGGCGACGACAAGTCGCTGGGCCAGAGCGCCCTCGTTCGCGGCGAGGTCTCGCTCTACGCGGCGTCGCCCAGCCCGGCGGCCTCGGGGCTGCTGCTGCCCCTCGACAGGCTCGCCCTCGCCTCATTCGCGGTCCGCCTCGACTACGAGCCCCGGGCGCCCGGGGCCCCCAAGGGCAGCGGCTTCGTGCCCGTGTGGCTCTCCGTCGATGTCAGCAACGACACGCAGATGGGTGCGTGCTCCAGCTGGGGCACAGAGGGGCCGTCTGACCCCCGTCGGCCCTGCTCTTTTGGCGCAGTGGCGTGGGACAAGGGCGTGTTCGTGGCGGTGAGCTACTGGTCGTGCAAGAAGGTCCAGTACGTCGCCACGATTCCAGCGACGGCTGGGGACCAGAGGCTCGCGGTGTACTACAACTCCGAGTGGAAGAGGAGGACGCAGATCGGTGCTGTGCTCATCCGCACAGAGGGCCACCCACACCGTGCGGCCGCCTCCCCCTCGCACCCGCGAGATGCCGGAGAGCTCACCCACGAGAGCGCAGGCGGAGTGCCACCGGGGTGGTACTGCAACGCCTCGAGGTACCACGACGGCAACTGCGACTGCAACTGCGGTGCCGGCGACGTCGACTGCAACACAAACTTCACGTCCGACTGCCCCCCGGGGAGCGTCTGCGACCAGGCCGGCCACTGCGCAGGTGCGAGCGCAGTGGGCAGTGTCTTCACCGTTGAGGCCCTCAGGCGAGGTGTTCAGTGATCGACTGGGCAGTGGAGGGCCTCTGCAATGCGTCCAACTACTGGCAGTACGACGGCTGCCAGTGCGAGTGCGGGGACGTTGCCGACCCCGACTGCCTAGACCCCACGGCTCTGGTGGACCACTGTGTGCCAGGGCACCACTTTCTGCGGCCCATGTGCAGATCCTTGTGGGACAGACCCTACTGTAGAGGTTTGCCCTCCGTTCGGGGGAGGGAGGACACGGCGAGATCGACTGCTGATGCCTCAAACTCTTGCAGAACAATGGACGTGCAACAGGTCGCTGTACAATGACGGCAAAGTGTGCAACTGCCACTGCGGGGCCCCGGACCCCGACTGCGACAACCGCAGCCTTGACACCGACTGCCCTCACAACGAGTACTGCTACGACGGCTCCTGCACAGGTGTGCACTCAGTACTCAGCACGAACTCGTCCCATGCCTACCATACGCTCAACTGGGTGACCCAAGTACCACGCCAGTGGACGTGCGAACTGTCGGCGTACAAGGCGAAAGACGAGTGCGACTGCGCGTGCGGGGCATACGACCCCGACTGCGATATAACTACTGTCACCCTCAACTGTCAGTCGGGGCAGGTCTGCGACTACTCTGGACTGTGTGTGGACGCAGGTAGGCAGGTCATTCCCTCGCCACACCAGCATCCACGTTGCGATGCTGAGAGGCCTGTTCGGCCCTCCCAGGGTGCGGAAACTTCCGAGCAGAGGTTGGCAGCAAGGAGCAGTGCGACGGTGGGCAGGGCTGCACCAACTGTTCGTGTGTAGTCGGATACAAGCCCCTGTCTCCGTTGGGCAAAGGATGCCAGACAGGTGAGCACTCTCTGTGCTCCGCCCTATTGACTGGGTGATCCTGTAGAATGCGGCGACGAGATAGTGGCAGGAAACGAGGAGTGCGACGGGGGAGTGTTCTGCGCCAACTGCACGTGTACACTCGAGCACCCTCCATTTCTTCCAGCCAGAACCTTCTGCACAGGTGTGCACTGCCCGAGCAGAACTCAGTTCTCAACAAATCTTCCTTTTCTTAACCAATTCGAAGGATGTGGAAACCACTTTGTGGAGCCTGAGCACAACGAGAGCTGCGACGGGGGCCTTGGGTGCGATGACAACTGCGCGTGCACATCGGGCTACGCACCGGCGAGCCCCGCGTCTCGCGAGTGCCTCGAAATCCCCAAGAAGTCGCAGTCGGGTAAAAAGAAGGTGGTCATCTCGAGCACTGTTGGCAGCGTCTGCGGCTTCGTGCTTCTAGTCTCTGCCACTGCTGCGCTGTTCTACGTGTTCGCTCCGTCCACTGCCATTGTTTGCCTGACAACGCTGGAAACAGGAGAAAGGTCAAGTACGGGCCTCGCAAGCTCAATATGCCAGTGGAGATGAACACCAATGCGTCCTCGGTGGATGCGAATTGTGTCCCTGTGCCAGACATGCCTTCGTTGATGTCAAGCGGGTCGCCCGTCGTGGGGATCATCACCCCTGAGGGAATAATCTACCTGTCTGGGGGCCAGGTCGACCCCAGCAGCCAGTGCAGCTCCGACGGAGTTCCTGCGGTGCAAGCGCCGCCATCGCAAGGTTCCGGTGTCCAGGTGGGGTCAGTTCTGAATGTATCAGCATGCAACCAAAACCCCTCGCCTGTAAACACTGGTGATGATGCATCGGGAGCAGTGGCCCAAGGCAGCAGCGCCCATGCAAACGCCGACGAGAAAAAAGACACCTAGGCGGAAACCAAGCAATGAAGACACCTTTGTATTCCTGATTATCACAGATTATGTTGGGACGACTGAGGGACTGCGCTGGGAGAGATAAATGGACTGCTCTTACTTGCGTTTAAATTGTGTCTTTCGTTTAAGCTTTGTTGTTGCTACACTGACACAACCTGCATTAGGTCTGCTATGTCAAAGGCGTGATGTTCGCTCCTTCACACCCAGTTCACGAACACAGCCTGTATTGCCCAACTGAGGTGTCCTCTGCACGGCCTGGATGACCTGCGCCACGTCGGCCGGGTCGGACGACTCGATCTCCACACGCGACGCCTCAGCAAGTGCCACCGAGCTCGTCAACGACACGACGCGGTCGCCCCGCTGACACCCGCCGCAGCTCGCGGGCAGCGCCGTCCCCAGCGAGGGCCCATCATCTGAGACGGGACGCACAGCGAACTGTGTGACGCCCATAGTGGCGACAGGGAACTGCTGTCCGAACGAGCCGCCGCTGCCGCTCGATGGGGCGGCCGGGCCGCTGCGCATGTAGACGACGCCGTCGGGGCCCACGACGGGCACAACGACCTCGCAGCCCGACGACGCGGCCCCCGCGAGCGGGTCGACGGGAACGCAGCCCGAGTCGACAGTCGAGAACCCCGTGGTGCCATTGGCGTCGATCTCGACGGGGAAGTTGAGCCTCCTGGGCCCGCTCTTGGCTCTCCTCCTGCGCCAGCGTTGTGTCGGGGGAGACGTCAGCGGTTCGCCACGCATTTGTGCGGGGGTCGAGGGGAAGGGCAAAGGCGAACGCATAGAGCAGCGCCACCACGACGGCAACGATGAGAGCGAAGCCACCGACGCCGCCGACGGTGCTCGAGATGATGATCTTGTTCCTGCTGGTCTTGGACTCGGTCTTCTCCAACGACTCGCAGTCGCGAGTCAGAGGGTCTGTGGGCGCGTAGCCGGGCCTGCACCGGCACTGGTCGTTGCACCCCAGGCCGCCGTCGCACTCCTCACCCAGTTCCGAGTCCAGGATGCCGTTGCTGCACCCTGCATGCGTGCAAGACAGCGTCAAAAAAGGGGCGTCGTTGCGGTCTTGATGCGAACAGACCTGAGCAGTTTCCCTGCGCTGGAGTGTAGGGAAGATGGCCAAGAGCGCACGTGCAGTTGACGCAGAACACACCGCCGTCGCACTCCTCGTCCGACGCCGTGAATTTGTCACCGCATTCTGCGAGATGGCCGTGAGACGCAATTTCGTGTGAAAAGGGATATCAAGGGCGTCGTCGAAGGAGTCCTCCGCACTTGACACACAATCCTCGCGCATGGGAGACGTGGGATAGTATCCGGCGATGCACTTGCAGTTGTCGCAGCCTCGGCCGCCATCGCACTCCTCCTTGGGCTCAGTCTTACGGTCCACGCGGTGGTTCCAGCACCCTACAGGCGAACAAAACACCCCCGAATCGTGCGGCGCATCAGCAGGGACGGCAGCTGGGGCCTAGGCGGCGGAGCAGGGCGTACCGGGGAATACGCACTTGCCAAGGTAGTTGCATGCCTTGCCGGGGGCGCACCTCAGCACCTCGTTGAAGTCGTCGTCGCAGTCGGGGTCGTAAGCGCCGCAGTTGCAGTCGCAGGTCTTGCCGTCGTTGTACCACGGCGTGTCGCACGTCCAGTCGTGGGGCACTGCAGGGCAAACGAGGAAGTTGTGTCTGTGGCTGTGCTGCGCGCAGGAGACGAGCGCGGGGGCTCGTACCTTCGCACTTGCCCGCGATGCACTGGAAGTTATCGTGGCACGTCGTGTTGAGCTGGAGGTTATCGCAGTCGGGGTCCTGCATGCCGCACTCGCAGTCGCAGATCTTGCCGTCGTGGTACGCCGTCTTGTTACACTTCCACTTCTCTGCGTTGGTCTGCCGCTTGAGTTGCTGCCGTTTACAAAGGGGACGCAGGGGGCACGACGCGCCTACACAGATGGCGGGGCCATCGGCGGGAATGTAGCAGTAGGGCTCGATGTACGACGCATTGCACACATTGACAGGCGCCTTGTTGTTCTCGCAGTCGGGGTCCTCGACGGCGCCGCACTCGCACTGGCAGCCGTCGTTCTGCCAGTAGTTGGAAGCGTTGCACACGCCCCTCTTATCCCAGTCCAGCGCTGCAAGAGCCACGGAGGCGTCAGAGGAGTGCGGCATGTATGCTGGTTGGCACGCGGGCGGCTCACTGACGCAGCGGCCCGTGGGGTCGCAGACTCTGCCGGGGCCGCAATCGGACGTGAAGTTCGTGTTGCAGTCAACGTCGCCGGTCCCGCAGTTGCAGTCGCAGTTTCCGTCGCCGTACCTGACCCTGTCGCAGCGCCACCCCGGCGGCACGCCAGCTGGCCTCGCGCCGCAAGCGTGCGACGCAGCAGCGCAGTGAGGGCGGAGCTGGAGCACACGAGTGGGAACTGAGGTGGCGCACAGTAGTTGCGCCCCACGGCACGTATCGTGAAGGCGTCTGCGCCGTCGTAAGTGTACCAGAAGGAGGCCTGCAGCGTGGGGTGGGGGCTGAGCAGCTTGAGCCAGCGCCTGCTGCCGTCAGTGTTGTTGGTGGCCAGGATCTCCGCCTGCCCGCACGACCACCAGTCGACGGCCACGAAGACGCCCTTGTCCCACGCCACTGCAAGGCGGGCGCACCGCAGTAACGGGGTGGGACACACACGTTGGCCCCAGTGCACTGCCGTCAGATACGAGCCATCCGCTACTCTGTGGTCGCTGTGCCACTGCCGCTCCGAGCCCAACGACTCCGCACAGCCACCACAACGGGACGACGGCGCAC
Source organism: Mastigamoeba balamuthi (assembly GCA_902651635.1). NCBI lineage: Eukaryota > Evosea > Mastigamoebida > Mastigamoebidae > Mastigamoeba > Mastigamoeba balamuthi. The sequence continues at coordinate 99,424 of CACRSC010000050.1, read as the reverse complement.
GGCGCACCCATGGGGAGGTCGAGGCCGCTCACGTCGACAGACACCCACGTCGGCACGACCGTCGTGTTCTCGTGCGTGCCCTCCACGCCGCTGTGAACGGGAGGCTCGTAGCTCAGCTCCCAGCTGAACGCCGCGAACGACGTGCGGTCCTGGGGCCCCGCCATCGGCAGCAGCCCCACCGTGTACAGCCCCACAGTCCCGCGCACAGTCGCCCGCGCCGGGGCCGAGCGGTTGGGGCCGGGTCCGAGGCGCATGGCCCAGCAGACGCGCGTGAGCTGCCAGGGCACACGCGGGGGCACCAGCAGCTGCGCCATTGTGGCCCCCACGACAGCCCCTGCGCAACGCAGAGCACACGGCACGTCGCGGAAACGTCAGAGGGCTCGCTGCTGGGGCGAGCGCTGTGGGCCTGGACCATACCCTCGCCGCAGAGGGGCTGCACGCCGACACGCGTCATCGAGAGGGCCTTGAAGTAGGCGCCCTCGTCGTAGACCACAGCGTCGGGACCCGTGCAGCATTCGGGGCCCTCGGAGAGCCCCGCGGAGAGAGACACCACGAAAACGAGGCACGCGAGCGATATGGCGCGGAGATAGCGCGTTGTGGCCATCCTGACGGTGGCGGTCCCAGCGCAGGTCATCGGGGGACTGAGCACTCTATCGCAGATTCTCCCCGGATGGTGGCGATTGCCAAATAAGGTCACCATTTTTGTGATCTAAGTCTGCTGCCAAGCGTATCTTACGGCCCGCCGTTCACGGTAAATGTAGGATGCCGCTGAAGAAAAGGATGGCCATGTGGTAACTCGCACTCGGTCAGCAGAGCGCAGCAGCTGTCCGGAAAAGCTCTCTCGGTACCATGACCACCCTGCCCAAGGTGCAGCCTGCAGATGGCGATGCAGCAGGATGACAGCCCCTGGACACTTGCCACACGCGCTGCAGGATACTCCGTGGCGCGCCCTGTCTCGCCACAAGGCGCCCACTGGGTGCCGCGAGAGCTGAGCCAGATTCGCCCGAACAGACAGCATTGCGACCGTCCTGTTGCTGCTTCTTGTGGTGTGAAGCGGCTCCACAGAGACTATACCAAATCAGGAATTGTTCTAGGGATGGATAGTTTAGTGGCTGGATACTCAACGTAATTCCCTTGCATCATCGTTTGATCACACTCCATTTTTGGCGAAAAGACGACAAATGCCGCGAGTGGTCGCGACCTGTGCAACAGAGGCCCACCTAACAGACAAGGTTATTGGATTCGGTTGTAGTGTCTATAGATCTATAGGTGTGCATCGTGTCGGGGACCGCGCAGCCTCTACTTGGGAGTCTGCTGGATGGCCTGCACGACCTGCGCCATGTCCGACGTATCCGACGAGCAGATCTCCACCTGCGACGCCTCGGCCAGCGCAGGCGAGCTCGTCGCCGCGGGCACCAGGTCGCTGTGCGGCTCGAGGGGCAGCGACCCGTGCGACTCGATTCCCGCGGGCGCCGAGACGCCGGAGGGCACCAGCAGCTGCGGCACAGGCACCGCGAGCCCCACGGCCAAGGCCGCCAGCTGGTGGCTCCCGGACGAGTCGCTGCCGCCGCTGCCCGTGTGGCCGGGGCTCGCGAGGTACACGGCGCCGTCGGGGCCCACGACGGGCACCAGCGTGTCCTGCGGCGAGGGCGCCGTGCCCACCGCGGGGTCGACGGGCACGAGCCCCGAGTCGACCGAGCTGAACGCGGGCGTGTTGAAGTTCATCTCCACGGGCAGGTTGAGCTTCCGCGGCCCGTACTTGACCTTGCGCCTGCACGGCCGCGACCGCCAGTGAGAGGCCTGTTGGGGGGCTCGGCGGAAGGGGCGTACGCGTAGAGCAGGGCGGCGATGACGCCGACGAGGAGGAGGAAGCCGCCGACGCTGCCGACGGTGCTGGCGATGATGACCTTGTTCCGGTTGGACTTGGACTCTGTCTTCTCCAGCGACTCGCAGTCGCGCGTCAGCGGGCTGCCGGGGGCGTAGCCGGCTTTGCACCGGCACCTGTCGTCGCAGCCCAGACCGCCGTCGCAGCTCTCGTTGTTCTCGGGCTCGAGCTCTCCGTTACCACATCCTGGATGCCGGTTAACCTTGCGATTGCGCAAGAGGCCCTGACGCACCGGAGCAGTAGAGCTGCGGGGCCAGCGAGGAGTGGCCAGGGTCGCACGTGCAGTTGGTGCAGAACGCGCCGCCGTCGCACTGCTCGCTCCCGGTGGTGTAGTTGTCGCCGCAGCCTGCGGGCGTCTGCGTGTCAGCGTGTCGACAGGAAGCAGCAGAGGCTGCGCACGGGAGCGACAGCCCTGGCGTATGGGCTTCGTGGGGTAGTAGCCGGCTATGCACTTGCAGTTGACGCAGCCCTCCCCTCCGTCGCACTCCTCCTTGGGGTCCGTTTTGCGGTCCACACGGTCATTCCCGCACCCTGCGCGTTGCTGTGCGTGAATGCAGGGCGACGAGAGGCCGCTTAGAGACGCGCGAGGCAGGCAGAGTACCTGGTAGGACGCAGCGGCCCTTGTAGTTGCAGACGGCGCCGGGGTTATTGCAGCCAAAGACCTCTGCGGCGTCGTTGTCACAGTCAGGGTCGTACGCGCCGCAGTTGCAGTCGCAGCCCTTGCTCTCGTTGTACCACGACGACTCGCAGGTCCAGCTGCGCGGGTCTGCACGGCGTCCCAGCGTCAGGAGTGCGGCCAGCAAAGCAACAAAGCTTGAAAGAGCAGAGAAGGCCGCAGCGTACATGAGCACTTGCCCGCGATGCAGATGTTGTTTCCCGGGCACGTCGTGTTGAGAGAATGGTCAAGGCAGTCGGGGTCCATCACGCCGCACTCGCAGTCGCAGATCTTCCCGTCGTTGTACGCAGACGGGTTGCACTTCCATGTCTCTGCGTGGGCCTTTCCTGTGAGATGCGCTGAAAATGGGTGATGTCCCGCCCAGGAAGCGGTCTTTGCCTTTGCACTTCGAGACGGTGAGGCCGGTCTCGCAGAAGGGCTTGATGAACTTTCCGTGGCACACGTTGACAGACGCGGTGGGGTCGAGGCAGTCGGGGTCGATGACGTCACCGCACTCGCACTGGCAGCCGTCGTACTGCCAGTAGTTGGACGCGTTGCATAGGCGCTCCTTCCCCCAGTCGAGCGCTGCCGGTATCGAGGAGGGAGAGGCGTGAGCGTGCGAAACAACACAGGCCGAGTGCAGCTCACCGACGCAGCGGCTCGACTGGTCGCAGACGTAGCCGGGGCCGCAGTCAGACGTGAAGTTTGTGTTGCAGTCGACGTCGGCCACGCCGCAGTTGCAGTCGCAGTTGCCGTCGTGGTACTTGGCCTTGTCGCAGAACCACCCCGGCGGCACAGCATCTGAGCACAACCTGAGTGGGGCACATGGAGAGCAGGTGTGGCTCGCGCACTGTAGTCGCTGCCCACAGCGCGGATGGTGAAGGCGTCCTGGCTGTACGGCGACCAGATGCCGACCTGCGCGTTGTACGCCATCGTGAGGTGCTTCCTGTTTTCCGGCATCTTGGTCCCCAGGATCAGCACGGGCCCGCACGACCAGTAGTTGACCCCGACGAACACGCCCTTCTCCCACGCGACTGCGAACCCGAAAAGGTAAGTGCGGAGTTCTGTGTGAAAAAATCGAAGGCTCGCACTCATGGGGCTGTCCAGGGCGCTGACATCGACAGAGACCCACGTGGGCACGATGGTCGTGTTCTCCCTGTCCAGCGGCTGCACCGCGGGGTCGTAGCGCACGACGGTGCTGAACGTCGCGAAGGCGGTGCGGTCCGCGGGGCTCAGCGTGAAGAGCGGGAGGGTGGGGTACAGCGACACGGTGCCGTGGACCGCTGCGGCCAGCGGGACCGACCTGTTGGCTGCCGGGGGCATGAACATGGCGAAGCAGACGCGGGTGAGCCTCCAGGGCACGCGGACGGGCTCGAACAGCTGCGCCACGTTTGCATAGTACACCGCTGGTTGCTTGCGATGAGTCCGGGGGAGGCCAGCGCAGCGCCATTCGTGCACAGGGCGCGGGCACGCGCGGGCGCTGTGTCGGTGCATGATTACGCACTTCTGCGGCACAGAGGCTGGATGGGGTTGCTGATGCCCCAGGCGGTGAGGGTGAAGTGCGAGCCCGAGTCGTAGACCAGCGACCCCGCGCCCGTGCACTGGTCCTCGGGCGACGCGGACACACGCAGGGCGAGGCAGACGAGTGCGAGGGCACCCAGCGCCAGCGGGCAGGGGAGCGGCATCGTGCTGGTGCGATCCAGTCGCTGAGCGGTTGGTGCAGGGTGTGGTGCCTTTAATTGTGCCGAGGTGCGCTCTCTCCGAGTGCACCTTTTCCCTCCTTGCCGATCTTCCAGTCCAGGGAGCACTCCGTAGCAAGTAAAGAGAACTGCGCGCTGTGGCAGAGCGCAGAGCGCAAGAGCTTTTTCTGTACCGCGACACTAAGCCGGGAGCACGAGATATCAAGTGTGGACAATCGTCGATAGATTTACTATCGCCAATTTTATCCGGCGTCAGGACTCTGGCCCTGTGCCGCGGACCAGAACCCCTCCCACGATGGGCAACCGCTCGGTTTTGCTGGCCCTGCTTGCGCTCTGCGCGAATCGCGTGGCGGTCGCGGGGCAGCGGCTGCCAGAGGTCCGCCTGAGCGCTGCAGTCGGCGACGAGTGCACTGGCCCGGGCTCCGAGCGCCACGACTACGGCACCCACTACCTCGCGAGCTACTGGTCCATCGGCAGCTCCCCGCAGCCCATCTGTGACGGTGCGCCCCGTGCCCTGCAGTGCACCAAAGTGTTGTTGCCCCTTTGCAGTGGTTTTCCGCATTTCATCCCCACACCCACAGTTTTTCTGCTCCCCGGAACAACTCTGCCCGGGTCTTTTGTGTTCACCCGCGAGTGCCGATTCCCCGTGGCAGTCATCCCAAGCCTTGTGTGAATGAGGGGCAGAGGATTATGTGTATGACCCCCGCGTTACCGGTTGCGACACCCGCAGGCAGCGGTGGCAGTGCTGTTTGTTATTCTTCGGGTGGCTGCGCCAGAGTTGTGGACCCTCTTGTCCCTCCTGTTCCTTCCTTTTGGGGCGTCTTTTCCTGTCTCGTACTCTTGTGCACACACACCAGCACATTACATGTGTTCCTTCTTCCGTTCTGGGCATCACTCCTCTCTGAGCCCCCATCACAGCCCCACGGGTGCTCGTGCGAGCGACAGGGGCACCGCGTCAACGTTGACCCGCTCTTCGTGTGATGACCACTGATTGCGTTGTCTCACCAAACCCCCCACCGCTGCCCCACGCCAGCCTACGACGTGTACTCGGGGAACGTGGCGCAGCTGTTCACCCCGCCCAGCGTGCCCTGGAAGTACACGCGCATCTGCTTTGCGATGCGCCTGATGCCCCTGGCGAACAAGTCCATCCCGCTCTACGGCTCGGTGCAGGGCGCCGTCTCGCTCTACCCCGTCACCGTCTCCTCGGCGGGCGTCCTGACCCCGGGAGACCGCCTCGCGACGGCGACGTTCGCCCGCGACATCGAGTACACGCCGCCAGCGCGCGGGGCCCCCAAGGGCGACAACAACAACATCGACCCCGTCTGGTTCTCTGTCGACGTCAGCGGCGTCGCCGCCATGGCCGCGTGGGACAAGGGCGTGTTCATCGGCGTGAACTACTGGTCCTGCGACCTCGTCGAGGCCATCGGCGTGCACATGCCGTGGAGCAGGCGGCACTACGTCCGCGAGTACAACGGGTGGTGGGATGAGAGCAAGCAGTGCGACGCCTGGCTCATCCGCACCATGGGCCACAACCACAGTGCGCCCGTTCACCCTCGCCCCTTGCTCGTTCTCCACCGCTCCTCGGGTCCTCACCAGTGTCGCGGTGTCGGCACAGCGGTTGGGGGAGCGCCACAGGGGTGGTACTGCAACAAAACAAAGTACAACGACGGCAAGTGCGATTGCAACTGCGGCGCCGGCGACGTCGACTGCAACACCGACTTCACAGGCTGCGGCGCTGGCAGCGTCTGCGACCAGACAGGCCGCTGCGTAGGTGAGAGCGGGGAGGGGAGGAAGCGAACGCAGAAGCTCAACTGCTCTTGCGCAGCATTGGACTGGAGCCGGTACGGCGTGTGCAGCCCGTCCAACTACTGGCAGTACGACGGCTGCCAGTGCGAGTGCGGGTCCGTCATCGATCCCGACTGCCTCGACTACACGGCGCCTGTCACGCAGTGCGAGGAGTCGCTCTTCCAGCCCGCATGCAAGCTCTTCCAGGACGGCCCGTTCTGCGTTGGTGAATCAGGACTCTCCCCGCTACCTGCACGCGCACCGCACAACGGTCTCACGATCGCAGCGCAGACCAGTGGAAGTGCAACAGGTCGCTGTACAACGATGGCAAGGTGTGCAACTGCAACTGCGGCGCCCCGGACCCCGACTGCGACAACCACAGCCTCGACACCGACTGCATGAACAACTTCATCTGTATGGACATGCTCTGTGTCGGTGCGACTCGCATTCCCTTTTTCTACCACTCTGTGCGGGTCCACCCCACTGATCGCTCTCTGGCAGCTCCACGGGAGTGGAAGTGCAACCCCGACTGGTACAACTCCAAGGACGAGTGCGACTGCGAGTGCGGGGCCTACGACCCCGACTGCGACATCGCCACCAAGGAGGTGCTCAACTGCTCCGCGGGCCAGGTGTGCAACTACGACGGCAAGTGTGTCGCTCCAGGTCCGCGTGGGCTCCGCAGCCGCCCTCCCCCTCTCACCGGCGCGCGCGGTCCTTGCAGGCTGCGGTAACGACCGGGTGGACCTGAGCCTCAACGAGCAGTGCGACCACGGCGTGGGCTGCCTCCCCAACTGCTCGTGCGGCCAGGGGTATCACGCCATGTCTCCCGTGTCGCTCGACTGCCAGACACGTGCGACCAGCCCCGCTCATTCGTCAGCGCCGTTGCTCACGCTTGCTTGTTTGCAGAGTGCGGCGACACGTTCGTCGCGGGGTCTGAAGAGTGCGACAGTGGGAAGTTCTGCACCAACTGCTCGTGCGACGCCGGTCACGCCCCCTACAACGGCACGCGCAGGCAGTATTGCACCGGTGCGGGTCGGCAGTGGCGCATTCGGGAGGGCTCACGCGCTCGCTAGGATGCGGCAATGGAGAGCTGGACGCCTTCGAGAGCTGCGACAGCGGCCTGGGCTGCGACGGCCAGTGCAGGTGCACCTCGGGGTACGCGCCCACGTCCCCGCTGTCGCTCGCCTGCGTCGTCGTGCCCAAGGAGTCCAAGTCGAGCAACAAGAAGGTCATCATCTCAAGCACTGTCGGCAGCGTCTGCGGCTTCCTTCTCATCGTCGCCGTCATCGCTGCTCTGCTCTACGCGTGCGCGCCTTGCGTCCTGCGCCCCGCCCAGTGACTCACGATGACGTTTGTGCAGGCGCAAGGTCAAGTACGGGCCGCGTAAGCTCAACTTGCCGCTGGAGATGAACTCGGGCATCACGTCGGTCGACATCAACTGCGTGCCGGTGCAGGAGCAGTCGCTGGAGATGTCCAGCGCGTCGCCCCTCGCCACGTTCGTCTCGTCCGACGGCCTCGTCTACGTCACCAGCAACGCCGTCGCCAACAGCAGCGTCAGCGCGTCGCCCGGTGCCGGCGCTGTGCTACCGCTGGTCGCCCCGCCGCCGTCCGCGGGGATGGTGCAGCTGCCTGACGGCCACATGGTGCCGGCCTCCACCGCGCTGGCGCTTCAGTCGGCAGCGGCGTTCCCCGCCACCGAGTCGCTGTGCGTCAACAGCGCGTCGGTGACGAGCTCGGCGGAGACGGGCAGCGCGGGCAAGGCAGCGGTGGCGTCTGGCGGGAGCAAGCAAGGCGCGTCGTCGGGCTCGGCGGACTTTACGCAGGTCGTCCCCGTGTCGATGACGCACGTCGAGGCTGAGCCAAAGCCATTGTGACATGAATAAACTAGTTCTGACAACCCTAACACTAGCAAATACAAGATACGCACCCTTCGCAAGCCTCGTGCATGCCCTTGGATATGTGCTGTGGTGTGAGCCTGTCAATTTGGGACAACTTACAGCAACTGTGGTGGCAAAACGCCTGATGATTCATCATCCAACAGTGTCTGTCCTGTTCATCATCATCTTCACTTCATGTTGGACAAGCATCCTGTGGTCTCATAATAGCAGAAACTCAATTATGTGACTCCACCCAATGGCTCCCTCACCTGCGACGTTGGAAAGCACTCACATACCAACCACTGCACTACCTGCTTTGATGGAGCTTGGTACAGGGTGGGTTTGGTGAAGTCCTTTACCCGTGGATTTTCACGGAAGTGTTATTTTTCCCGAGTTTGTGGATCTCAAAATCACAAGAGGGTAATCTATGATGTTTGAGAGGCAACCAGATCTGACAGACTTTTCTGCTGTTCCAGAAGTGGCTTAACTACAAGGCGGATCTGAACCAACATACAAGATGAAGCATGCGAGCCTGAGAGTTTGCGAGGTCCATACCACTTGCAACCTACATCAGCAGCAGAACAGGCGATGCCTGCTTCGTTGCACTGCGCGATGTGTGCCTCCAGGGACACTCGTTGCTGAGAGCAATGGAAGTGTGGGAACCGCACAATAAGGACGTCCAGCTTCGATATGATACGGCTGACGATAGGACGAATGGACGAGCTTGTCAGCTTCATCTGGCACACGGAACAGTAGTTACCCTGGAGAGCTACACAGGATTCACAGAAGGCACATCCGCAGGCCGGGTTCTCGACTTGGTTGATGAGGGGCTTGTGGCAGACGTTGCACTTGAGATCGTCGGGCACCTAGCCGGCGTAGTCGTACATGATCATGTCTTGCGTTTGGGCTGCTCGTGCGTCATGTTGGTCTTTTGCCGGCCTGGGGGATGTCGGCCGCAGAAGGTCCATGACTGCAGTCGCTGGGAGTGGCGGGCATGGAGATTTTGTGGTAGGCTGAACGCGTGGGGTGGAAATGCCTGGGGCAGGGGTCCTTTCGCACACGCTCGCGGTTTCGCACTCCGCCTGCTGGGAGCTGTTCATTTCCTTCAGCAATGCTCCTACGGCAATAAAAATTGATCCTGACGTGGAAAACTAAGTGACATCACCGCATCTAAGTTTGGCGCGAGACAAAGCAAACCCTTGGAGGCCTGGAAATGGGAACCAATCAGGCTGAGGAACCGACCCCCTCCTTGTCCTCATCTCCTTCTCCTAGCCTTGTTTGGCTGCTTCTGTCTTCGAGGGTACAAATTGTGGAGTCCGAATGGGGAGAACCTATGGTTCTATTTTTGGGTCTCGAGTATACCCTTACAGGGCGGGGCCATGGCCTCTTCTATGTCCTGCGATCTCGGCCACGTGCTGGCCGAGCCGTGCTCCGTGGTGGGGGAGTACGAGTGTGCCGACTGTGGCAGACCTAGCATTCTTCAGCCCGCGTTGGTGTGCTTCCCGCCGAGTGGCTCGCACTCTTTCGCCGTCTGCGCCTCCTGCGCCGCGGAGCGCCTCGACCGAGCCTCGGCCGAGCGTGACGAAGAGGAACAGCGAGCGGCAGATGCCCGTGACCGTGCCCGATATGCCGAGGAGGCCCGGCAGCGGTCGCGCAGCCCCCCGTGGGGGATTGTCCGCAACGATCCGAGTGGTCTGATACTCACTGTCACCCACGGCCGAGTCCACGTTGCCTCGCCGTCGGTCCTGGCGAACGAAGAGCAGATGTGGCGCTGGTCCAGGGGCAGCACCCTCGTCTGCAGGAGCAGCGGCCTCGCCCTGACCAGGGATTCCGAGGGGGCGCTCTCCTTGTCGCCCACTCCGTCAGCGGACGAGGACCAAGAGGTTCCTCCTCATCAGCGCTGGGCGGAGATCGACGGGGGCATTGCCAGCTCAGACGCCGTCGGCGACGGTGGCGGTGATGACGGCGAGGGATTGATGTGGTTCCTCGACGTGGAGGTGCCGGGGATGCCCAACTCGTCTGTGGTGGCGTGGCAGTGCTCGGGCGGTGCGATCGCAACATCCCAAGAGTGGCGCCAGTGGACCTTCGTACCTCTCGATGGCTCGGGTTCCTCCGCAGCTTCGCACGGCCGGTGGTGCCGAAACGCCAAGCCGTTGACCGCCTCTGCTGCAGCTGCCTCGACGTCCAAGACACCTCGGCTCACCTCGACGAGACCAATCCAGACGGAAATAGAATCACTGCAATCCCAGCCGCAGACACCACGCCAGGGTCCTCTGCCCCTTCCGTCGCTCAAGGACACTGTGTTGGGTACGACCGTCGTGCGCAGCAGGGGCAGCAGCGTCATCGGCAACGAGAAGGAGCTGCTCGAGGGATCGGAGAGGGATCTGTGGACCAAACTCAGGTTCGCATCCTCCGCTCTCGGCACGGTGCCCACCCCCGACGACCCGCTGGCGGGCAAGCGCATGCTCGAGGAGCGCAAGGGCAGGGCAGAGCAAGAGGGCGAATGCCAGGACAGCGAGCCCGGAGTGGACCTGCTGATGGCCCTCGAGTACGACAGCCTCAATCTCCACCAGGACGCTCTCGCAGCGCTCGGTGCGTACGCGGAAGCCCTGCGCAAGAGCCAACAGCTTGCGGACCCACTGGTGCTGCTGGCCGCCGCGAGGATCCTCCTCAAGGGCGACACGGCCAGGATCGGCCTCTGTATATCTGACCTCAGGAAGGCGGTCCCACCCGACTCCCTCGACAAGTGGCTCACCGCCGCCGAGAAGCAGGCCTCTCTCAGCTGCTCGCCCAGTGTCGGATGCGGCGGTGGCGTCGGCGTCGGGGGTACGCGGAGCGATGACCCGCACAAGGCGCGGTGGGAGGAGCTCAAGGGCAAGGGCTGCTGCTCGGACGCCATCGAGAAGCTGCTGGCCATGTCGGGGCTGAGGCGGGTAAAGGACGAGGCGCTGCGGCTGATGCAGTCGGGGCTTGCGTTCAGGGGCATGGACGCCGCGCAGCGCAAGCGCAACCTCGCGTCCGTGCAGCTCAACTACACGTTCCTCGGGGCCCCAGGAACGGGCAAGACCACCGTGGCCGAGCTCTTCGCGGCGATCCTCAAGGACGCGGGGCTGATGACGTCGGGCAGCTTCGTCCGGACGTCGGGGGCCACTGCCAAGGACAAGGGGGCCGACGAGTTCCGCAAGCTGGTGGGCCAGGCGAGCAACGGGGTCCTCTTTGTCGACGAGGCGTACCAGCTCGATCCCGCAAACGATCCCAGGGGCACCGCCATCGCGGACGAGCTGCTCGTGCTGGCAGAGGACAGGCGCTCGGAGCTCTCCATCGTGCTCTGCGGCTACCGCGACGAGATGGACAGCAAGCTCTGCTCCTACAACGCGGGCTTCAGCAGCAGGTGTGCGGCGGCCAGGAGCCATCCATGATGACTCCTGGATCACTCTCCCCTTTGCACGGCACAATCCTGACCTCTGCGATGCAGGTTCAAGGAGGTGGCCTTTGAGAACATGAGCGACGAGGAGCTGGGGCGCATCTGGGACGCGTTCGTCAGCGAGGGCGGGTGGACCACCGACGGCAAGGTCCGCGGCGTCGTCCTGCGGCGCCTCGCGCGGATGCGGTCGCAGCCGGGGTTCGCCAACGCCCGCGACGTCCGCAACCTCTTCGGGAAGGCCATCTCGAGCGCCATGCAGCGCTCGGCCGACGGGCAGCGGTGCGTCACCGTCGAGGACGTGATCGGCGAACCCCCGCTGAAGAACCCGCGGATCCGCGAGGTCCTCGGCGAGATCGACGGCAAGATCGGGTGGGGGGCCGTCAAGAAGTCGGCCCGCGAGCTGGTGGCGCTGGCCAACACCAACTACGAGCTCGAGGTCGCGGGGAAGCCGACGGTGCCCTTCTTCGCCAACAGGCTGTTCCTGGGCAACCCGGGGACGGGCAAGACGACCGCCGCCCGCCTCTACGGCCGCCTGCTCAAGGAGCTGCACGTGCTGTCCAAGGGCGACTCGGACGTCGTCGAGAAGATGGCGGTCGAGCTCAAGGGCAGCGCCGTCGGCGAGTCGGAGCGCAACACCGTCGCCGTGCTCGAGGCCGCCAGGGGCAAGGTGCTGACGATCGACGAGGCCTACGTGCTCGACGACTCGCAGTACGGCAAGTGCGTGCTGGACACGATCGTCGCCAAGCTGCCGCCCGAAGACATCGCGGTGCTGCTGATGGGCTACGAGAAGCCGATGCTCGAGATGATCCGCAAGCAGAACCCGGGGCTCGACAGGCGCTTCCCTCCGGCCTTCGCGTTCCGCTTCGAGGACTACACGCTCGACGAGCTGCGCCTGATCTTCATGGGCTACTGCGAGAGCCGGGGCTTCGAGATCGGCTCGCGCAGCTCCGGCTGCAGCCAGGGCGCCGTCGTCGAGAAGGTGCTCGACGCCCTCGCTGCCCAGAAGCTGCAGTCCAAGAACTTCGGCAACGCCGGCGCCGTCGAGAACCTCATCAAGGAGGCCGGGCTCAAGGCGGCCACCCGCGGGCACCCCATCGTGCTGCTGCCCGAGGACATCGCGGCGCCCGCGGGCCGCCGCGGCGCGTCCTCGGACCCGTTCGGGCCCCTGAAGGAGCTGCGCGGCGCGGGCGACATCATCGAGAGGCTCAGGGCGCTGCAGAAGCAGCTCGAGGTGGCCAAGCGCGAGGGCACCAGGGCCGCCAGGGTACCGCACATGGTGTTCCGCGGGAACCCGGGCACGGGCAAGACCACCGTCGCTCGCTGCATCGCCGCGCTGCTCAACGGCGTCGGGCTGCTACCCACGGACCGCATCGAGGAGACGTCGGGGCAGAAGCTGACGGGCGAGTACGTGGGCCACACCAAGGCCAAGGTCGTCGAAGCCATGGAGCGCGCCAAGGGCGCTGTGCTGTTCATCGACGAGGCCTACACGCTCTCGCACGGCCTGTTCGGCAAGGAGGCCGCCGACGAGCTGGTGGCCGGCATGACCTCGGAGGAGTACAAGGGCATGGTCGTCATCGTCGCCGGCTACCCCGCCGAGATGGATCGCATGCTCGACACCAACCCCGGCCTCAAGGGGCGCTTCACCGAGTACGTCGACTTCAAGGACTGGGAGGCCAGCGACTGCGCTCAGTACGTGCTCGAGCGCGCGCGCAGGGAGAACTTCGGCATCGAGGAGGGCGTCGAGGCCCGCGTGCTCAAGGGCTTCGGGATCCTGCGGAGGCTCCGCGGGTTCGCCAACGCCCGTGACGCTGTCGACGTGTGGGAGGAGATCACCAAGTGCCGCGCAGTGCGCGTCTTCGACAAAACCGGCGCCCCGCGCACGATATGCGTCTCGGACGCCGTCGCTGCCCTCAAGAAGAAGATCAAATCGCGTGTGCCCCCGGCGCGAGCAGACCGCGCTGATTGCTCGGAGCAGGACGGAGAGCCTCCTGCCCTGACACGAGAGAGCACCGCCGCACCACCGCCACAGCAGAAGACGAGGATAACGACCAAAGCCCGCACGAGAAGCCCGCGCGCATCCACGCCGCGCGCCGCCAAGGGCAGGCCTGGTGGGACAGGCTCACCGAGCGGTGCAGGCGACCTGACCGACGAGCAGGTTATCGCCAAGGTTGTTGGGAAGCCTGTGCGCGACGCCGGCATCAGCGAGGCCGCCTTGAAGGCACTGCTCCAGGCGCAGAGGCTCAAGGAAGAGGGCATCCGGAAGCTTCTACAAGAGCGAGAGCGGAGGAGGAAGGAGCTCGAGGAGCTCATGAAGCGCCAGAAGAGGGAGAGGGAGACTGCGGAGCTGCTGGCCGCCATCAAGGCCGCGCAGGAGGAAAAGGAGCGGGCAGTCGCTGCTGTACGCGAGGCGGTGCTCAAGGAGCAGAGAACAAGGGAGGCACTGGCCCGCATCTGTCCGTGCCCTGCGGGGTTCTCGTGGTTCAAGGTCGACGGCGGGTGGCGCTGTGCGGGTGGATCGCACTTTGTCAGCGATTCGCAGTTGCCGACCATGTAGCCGCCCTGTTGTAGCCGCCCCGGTCCTTTTGGTGAAGTACATATCTCCATCTCGGCTTGTAGCCATTGGCATTGGTGTTATAACCGACCGCTGGAGCTTGTTCGAGTCATATTGAGTGCCGCCTTGTATGCTTGAAGCTGTCGAACTCGAGGGCCGTCAGCAGACCCGCTGTCCTGCTTCCCCTGTCCTTTTATCCTACCAAAAATAGGTTGCCATCGTTCCGATGCAAAAGCACATGGCGGTCAATGACCGCTGCCCCGATGCCTATGAACTCTTGTCACTAGTGTCATAAGTTGTCAACCCGAGCGAGTGTCAAGAAGGCTGAGCTCATAGGGATCAGAGGGATTGTGAATACCCACACAAGATCTAGGGGGCGATTCTCAAGAGCGTGAGGCCATTTTTGTCTGTACTGATGTCACCAAAACACGTCAGGTCTTCTATTTATATTTTTGTGAACGGAAGAGAATCAGTAGGCACCATTTCTGAGAACAGCTACATAGTGAAAGGAACACACGAATGTGTGCCGGAATACCCGTGCCAGGTGTATCCATCCGCGTGCCTCAGCCCGCAAAGACCTCAGGCCCAACACAGCCCGGATCCACACTGTCGCAGTCTGCAACGTCGCCACGCGCCAAGGCAATGAAGTCTCAACGGGAGGCACAGTCAGCCGAAAAACCGGGGTCGCTCACATATGAGTACGTCAACGAGGTGCCTGACGAACTCAAGTGCATCGTGTGTCGCCAGCCTCTCATCTGCCCAGTCGAGCATACTGCCTGCGGAAGTGCCTTCTGTTCATCTTGTATCACTCTCCAGGACAATTGTCCCATGTGTCACGAGAAGTTGGAAAGCACGTCCATTCGCTCTGTCGTATCGCGCCTTATGACCTCAAAGCTTGATGCCCTCATTGTGCGATGCCCTCACTGCTGCTGTTCACAGAAAAGAGTGGCTCTGGTTTCCCACATCTCGTTATGTGATGAAGCGGGAATTACCTGTCCTGCTCAAGATGTAGGTTGCATGTGGTCTGGTCCTCGAAGGCTCGTAGGCTCGCATTCCTCATCTTGCACGTTGGTCCATATGCGCCCTGCACTCAAGTCAATGTTCAAGCAGCAGAAACTCCTGTCAGATCAGGTAAAATCTCTGTTACAACAGAACCGGGTCCTCTTCGATCAGATTGCATCTCAATTCCAGCATTTAACCCATCAAAATCGGGCTCTAGAAGATCAAATTATCTCACTCAGCAAGAAGGTGCCACATTTGTTGATGGCCACTGTGAATAAATCTTTATGGTTCTATAAATCACGTACATCAGACTCAAAATCCGGCCAAGGAATACCCTGGGCCCAGCATATGCTGCAAAATGAGGAAACGGCAGATATACCCCAGAACACTCGAATTGAATTGTGCCATCAACTATGGTCAGGCAATACAGTGGGCTATCTTGGACACTTCAACAAGCAGTATTTCATCATTAATGGAGGTGATATAACATTTGATTTCCCGGAGAAAGACAAATAAGAAATTAATAAAATGTGATTCGAATATGAGAAATCTGTCTGCCCTGAGACACTGAATAATGAGTATGAATGACAGGACCAGTGTAGGTTATCGATAGAAGAAAACCTCTATTGTTTAGTATCGCCTATCATTAACTATTGATAAGTGAGGAAAAAGGGAGATACAAGTATCTTAGGAAGACAGCCAGCTGGGATACTTGGCCATCACTGCAAGTCTGAGGCCCTTAGCACTGTCAGCATTGCACTCGTGCCGTCGGTCATATCCAGGCATGAGTGACCTCACACATAGGGTGAAGTCCCCTAAAGGCAGTAAGGGCCTTATTCACGGTTAATATCTTTGAACTGTACAGAAGGTACAGACAAGGCTAGATTCTTCAATTTCCTGGTGGTGGCAATGACATACACACATGGTGCCTGCTCCACACATGGGCTCTACCCTGGGCACCCAGGAGATACACAAATCTGTGACCATATTATGTTGCTTTTTTCTCTCTCAGGCATCTGCACGGGACCGTGTGTGCCACGACTAACAGGCTTCATGCATTCAGATGGAAGGCCCAGTGTCTCTGTTCTTAACGATACTTAATGATAGGAATTCCATCTATCATTTAGCATTTTTCTTAACGATAGATAATACTATTGATAAGTTCCTCTCGTTAACCAACACTGGACAGGACCTCATCTTTCAGTATGGCTGGTATCTCTTTTTGTTGGCTGGAAATGGCAGAAGAGGTGTCAATAAGTCTTCTCAGGAATTTTTGGTCTTCAAGACTCTTCTTCCATAGATATTTTGTTTGTGTGTCATTATTATTAATCCCCTGTATCAAAGGGCCAAAATTAGTGCACCAGTAGCTCTTAAACCACAGTAAAGTGCGGTCTGCCACTTTTACCAGTTGAACACCTCCCAGAACCGCCTCAGAATCAAGCATCTCTGACAGAAAAGGTCATCCTCATCAAAAGCACGAGACAAGGTGTGAATTTTTTTACCTTTTAATATCTTCTCTCAGGATTAAGGGTTTTGCCTGAAATACTATCATTTTGTTGCTTGTATTTCATGATACAAAAATGATATATTTCAGCTAAATTCCCTAACTCTGTGCAGAGTTATTCAGATGGGTCATGTATCAGACAGAAAGAAGCACAGGGCTGCAACCTGAATACTGGCTATGATCCCAGAGTCATCTTCAATACTCAATATCACCATGAATAGTAGCACAATTCCCAAGGAAGCCAGTGCCAAAGCAGTATGCCCTTCATTTTCAATTCTATTGTCTGACACAATCAAAACAGACTGGAACATACCTGCCAGTGGTTGGATTGCTAACTGTTCCATGCCTCATGACAGGCCCTCATCACATGGGCCTGTGTGATATGTACTTCTGGAAAGTGCATGTGGTGGTCTCAGCTGCCCACACAGACCTGGGACAACAACGACATTGATACCATGAGTCTCCAGAATGCTTGCACAGCCCTGCACCAGGCTGTCAGCAACATCATACATCAAATTCCCTTTCCTTATCAACACATATATTTTATGCTGGCAGCACATAGCATATGCCACTAGCACATAATTATTTTATCAGTAACATATAGCACTAATCATTGTTATACCACAGAAAGAGCATGAGAAGGCTATGCAGACAGCACTGCAGTCCATACAGTCCCTCAGTGCATGTGCGAAGGACCTCTCTGTGCTGAACGAGAGATCTCAGGATGAGGTGAAGAGGCTGACTGCTGAAATTGCCAAGCACAAAGTGTTCACCTCTCACCCTGCTCACCCTGCATCTGAGTCTGCTGATGGTGCAGCAGACACTTCCATGTGCTGAGATACTCTCACTCATCTCTTAAGTGCTCTCTGTCACTCACGCCTTGCCTTGCCCTTCTTAATTGCTTTGTCCTCTAAATAAAATCAATTGTCCAACAAATGATTTCCCTATCAAAATTGTGTAAGATGTGCATAGTCGTAATAATGCCTGGGATAGGTAAGGCAGAAGAGCATGATTAGCACGGCCTCCTTTGCAGAGGCTGTATGGCAATGCCCGGTAGTAATGAGTAAGGGCAGCACGAGAAGTGATATGAGGTGCACCAGGTCTGTGTGCTGGAAATGGTAGTCGTGGAGATTGGTGTCTGACAGGATGTTATCCATGGATATGTGGACCCATGGTATGCATGCTTCATATCAAGCATGTTGCGGCACATAGCAGAGGCTTGCATAGTAGTACATAGCAAATGATCAAACTATGTACTGCTACTCAGGCCTTCACTATGTGCTGCTACGTAAGGGTCTGCTACACTGTGTAGCAAAGGGTGCATAGTGATACATAGTTATACCATCTGCTACACACTGCTACATGAACCTTCACTATGTGCCACTACACAGGGTCTGCTATGGTATGTAGTAGCATCCTTCACTACAGGCTGCCCTTCTTCCCTTTCTTCCCCTTCCTGCATCATCATACATTACAAATTGAATTGAATCAACCAATTTTTTGATTTTGGTGTAAGAAGCTTATGAGAGAGAGAAGGAAGCTGCTTCAATCTGGAGGGAGAGTCTGTTCATAATGAACAGAAAGGAAGGAAAAAAGAGTCACAGAGTTCAACGTACCTCCTGTCACAGACATTGCCTCAGGTTCAAGGACAGGCAGTGGTGGGATGATGGTGATGATAGGTCCTGTGCAGTTCTTATTCCTCTGTTTCTTGTCCTTCTTCTTCTTGCTCTCTGCTGCACGAGAGCTGGAGCTCTGGGCTTTCAGCTTGGAGCAGCTCATTTTGTGAAGAAAAAAAGCACACAAATGACATCATATATGGATTACTGTTAGTGCAGAAGAAATCATTGTTATAGTTCCACTACAGTACGTAGCAGAGGGTCTGCTATGCACTGTAGCAGAAGTAGCAATGTAGCAGTGTGTAGCAGAACGTGCTAAAGTGAGTTCTGCATTGTGCCACTATGCATCTAGTACTGCTACAATGCATAGCAGAGGGTCTGCTACACACCATAGCAGAAGTAGTAATGAAGTGGCATGTAGCAGAGCATGCTATAGTGCATTCTGCTATGCATCACTACGTAAATAGTGCTGCTACAGTATGTAGCAGAGGGTCTGCAACTCACTGTAGTGGAAGTAGCAATGTAGTGAAGCATAGCAGAATGTGCTATAGTGCATTCTGCTATGTGCCACTACGCAAATAGTGCCACTACAGTGCATAGCAGAGGGTCTGCTACTCACTGTAGCAGAAGCACCTTACATCACAACATTAGATTTCCATTGGAGGTTCATATCACCTCACACAAATTCTTTGTGCACGGGTTCATTGAGAACTCTGCACCTTCAGGTGCTGTACCTGCTCTGCTGTTCATGCCACAGCAGCAGCAGCACCAGGACCAATGGAATCCAGCCACAACTACCTTGTCACCCACAGTTCACTGTGCTTATCTTTATCTTTTATTGCAGTCTCTTTACTGACACTGAGGAATACAGCGCCAAGCTTCTTTTGAAGAACAAGAAGCTGATGAGCTCCTTCACATCCTTCTCATACAGGGCCGAAATGGCAGCCCTTCTGAGTGCTGGAGAGAGTTCGACAGAGGAATCCAGCAATGACCCCAAGTGAGTTCTTTTGTTGTTCCCCCACTAACAACAATATCCACCAACAGGGAAGGACATGGACACAGATCCCCATTCTATCTGCTGTGCCAGAACAGCAGCTGTCAAACGAATCAGCCAGGTGGACCTCAGGTGGCAAGGGATGCAGCACGGTAAGTTGGTAAGTTAAGTTGTAACGTGATTATCTCTTGAAAACGGGGATATAATTTGCACGAAAACATGGATATTTTGTGGGGGTTCACAAGGACTCTGCCTCGAGTTCCTCGGTCAGTTCACTTGCGAATGTGGTGATTGCACTCTTGATATCGTCATACTCATCTGCACTGTCCGTGTAGTTCCACTCCTGGTCTCGCACAGCAGTGTAGGTGGCCATAATGGTCACCCAAACCAGTCAGATGACGAAAAACTGGGCAGTAACATGCTGCCAGTGCTCCTCATTGATCCTCAGTGATGCGCGGCCCTCATGGGTGTGCAGGTACATCAAGAGCTTGCTGGCGACCTTTGGCCCACGCCCCACCATGTGGACGATGAGACAGATAAGATCTCTGACGTCCTGGACAGAGACCTTGACCCAGCACCCTTGTGGCCCAGCGCAGTGGTCATTGAGCCCTCTCGTAAGCGAGTCAGACATGTATGCAAGCAACTCACTTGGAAAGAGCTTCCAAAAGACAGGCGCCTTTGGAGGGAGGCGGCCACCTGGTTGAGGAACACACATGCACACTGTGTTACAAAAAAAAGGCTGCACAGAGGGAGAACAGTGTGGCGCCGAGGGGCGAGGGCAGAGAGCAGGCGAACAAGGTCCCGATTCTGGGAGTAGGAGAAGGAAGAACAGTGTTTGCCAGAGGGACTGCAGACTCCATCGTGCACTGCAAGACGTTCACCCAATGCTGCTCCTCTAGGATGCGAAAGTGATTGACCAGGGTGGCGGGGTGAGGCTCTGCCACCTCCGCTGCCACCGCAGCCTGGGCGTCAGCACGGGCATGAGCGTCCTTGACTTGGTGGTTATAGTCCGCCACGAGGGAGAGCACCTTGCAGCATGACATCGCGTGTTCACCGCGGCGGCCCCTCTACAGAAATATCCCTGTTTTCGTGCTAAAAATATTCATGTTTTCAAGAGTTATCTAACATAATGATCAGGCCATGGGCCTGCTTTGCATGTGGCAAAGTACTGTGACACATGTGTGAGTGTGGTAAGCCTATCATTGCAGGCAGCATTGCTCGGCATAGACGAGTTATCTGTCCAGCAGCAACAGGCGTTACTGAGACAGATTGGTTCATCAAGAGAAAGCCATACAGGAACACTATGCACCATATGATAGGGTTCAACAACCCTGCTCAGTGCCACAACTGTGCACTGTGGTGTATTCCCTTTCAGGGTATGACTCTTCTGTTGTTTATCACTTATCATTGTGCTACATCAATATTATGAACAGGAATCATGGAGACAATGAACAGGATCCAGAAGGAGTTTGGAGAACAGCATCGAGCCGAATCACACTCATGATTGTCAGTGGGCACAGCAATATCAAGGAGTCCTTCCTCCAGTACAGCACTCCAGCAGGCAGTTGCACACAGTTTCATTCAGAAGGATTACAGAGGTATTCCTCCCCATCGTCTCCAAGGGCTTGCTTCTGTCTTCCTGTGGATCGATGGAGGACCTCAAGATGTATGACAGGGTTTACACAGGAAGTGCGTGGCTGGGTGGGCACAGCAATGTCAAGGTCAGGAGGTCAGCAGCAGATGGCACGATGTACGAGTACTTGTACAGTGTGCAGTGGACTTCCAGTGCACTGGAGGAGATCAGCCTTATCAGTGCCACGATAGATACAACAAGTCCAGAATTCCCCCCTGGAAGAGTCAGCAGGCAGCGCCTTCCCCCTGGAATTGCCTCTGTTCTTAGAGAGCATCTCCACCTGCGCTCTTTCACCTCCTCTTCCTCTGTAAAGAACAGGAAATAAGAAGCCTGTTTTACAAACATTTCCCCTTTCTTTGTTCTTCATTTCTGGATGTGACGATTGGTAATGATATTGAAAGCCCTACTCTGCAGTTTGGCACAGCTACCAGACTCAAAGGAAACAGTCCTCCAAGCAACTTGATGAATGCTGGAGAACCTCCATACAACTTGGGTTGAGCTTCTGTACATCATGGGAAACGGTTCTCTCAGACGAGTCCTTGCAGGCACCTTTTGAGCACCAGAACACTGACTGTCCCATTCTGTCTTACTTCCGAGCCGTGAACAGACTTTATCTCCACAAATTCGAAGACATTCTTCATCAATCGTGATTCTCTGACCATTTCCTGTCTTCATATGGGAGGAGCCTGGCAGCAATTGCTCCTTCCACAAGAGGCAGACTGTAGTACAGGCACTTGTACCACGTTGCCTTCTTGGGCTCAGAGATAATGGAGTTGGCTGCCATTAAGTGCTGCTGCATGCCCTTTGTGCTCCTGCCCTGCTGGACATCTGCTAGACTGTGCAGAGTAGTATAAGGGCCTGTAAGGGCCATACTCTGAATGTCATCTCCTCTCTGTGCCACTATCCTCTGATTTCTCTGAACAGATTTTCTGCAGTTGCTCAAGCTGTTTCTTTTCCGTGATGTCCAGCAGACTGACTGAGATGGTCTCACTCGTCAGCAGTGAGTGCACTGTTCCTGAGGCACATATATTCCAGCCACTCATCTGGGACCAGTTCCCACAGCAGTATCTGGGCCACAGCAGCAAAGTTAAAGTACTCATAGCATCATCATGACTCAAACACCGTGACTGGGCTGCCACAGTGGGTGCTGGCAAAACGTCTGGGGGCCATGCTGCTTCTGAGCTCCTTTCTGAGGCACACAATCCTGTTGCTCAGAATTCTCCTTCCTGTCTCGTCCATGATGCTGCTGCTCTGCATCAAAGCTGCAAAGACTGGCTTCATGTCCCATGGCAGTTTCTGCATTGGCTCTCTTGGCTGGCACAGGAAGGGATTCTCTATGTAGAAGAACGTGGGATTGCAGATAGCTTCCAGGGCAGCTTGTGCTGTCACCACAGTATGAGCCTTTGCTGCCTTCTCTATTGACCTTCTGGATTGTGCAAAGTCTCTTGGCTTTCACTCACTCAGCTTCAGGTCAGAGAAGTCCTTACGACTGCTCAGGCAATCTGTGCATGGCCTGTCAGACTCTCTTCCGCCTGGGGATTTTACAGACACGTTCTTGCACTGCTCTGTAGTGTCTGCTTGCTGGGATACCACAAACACATAAACCCAACACATTCCACGTTCTCCACACAGCATTCTAATACCAATGTGTGACAGAATCAGGAACTCTGGCAGAAGATCAGCTCTGGCATTGTGCATATCATTTGGCAGTCCATACAGCTCCCCCACCAACAGCTGGGTTATGGGAAGCCCTGTGCAATTCCGTGTCATGTTCAGGATCTTAATGAGCCATGACTCTTCACTTCCCTTGTGAACTTGGGCCTTGTCCTGGTACTCCTGCAGAGCAATGACTATAGGCTCTCCTTCATGCCCCAGGGATTTGTGCAGTGCATCTGCCTTTGCACAAACTACCTGAAATCCCGCACTGAAGAAGTACTCATTCACTGCCTTGGTCTCCTCTTTCTCCTCTGAAGCCCTGATCACAATGGTCTCCACTCTGCATGCTATGTTCAGCATGATGTGAAGCCAGCCAATGACACTGGCTGGCTTCACTTGCTGTATTACTTCACTTCACTCCTGCTTCTTGATGTAGTTAGAGACTGTGACTGAGGCTCTCTTCTTTTCATTGATGGAGGCCACAACCAGGTCTATCTGGGCATCAGTCATCTTGCCCTCCAACTTTCAAGGGCACAGCCATCCATCAGCACCAGGTGAACGTGACAGCCTGTCACTGGCTCTCAACCAGCCCCTCTTCTGACTGTTTTGTTGATAGGTTTGAGAGTAACAGATTTTCTCACTGATCCAAAAATAGCTTTTCAAGGCATCACCTTGGCCCTGGCCCCCCTGGGGGGTACTTTTTGTTCTGTAGTTTGATAGAGGCCACGCCCTCTACAGAACTACAGAGCTAAAAGAACCCCCCAGGGGGGCCTACACAAAATTTTGATGCCTTTTTTGCAGGATCATTTTACTGAATCAGAGTGGCAGTCAATAAAGGAATACATGACACATTCACATATGAGGCTTTTATGCAAGCTCCTATAGTGCTGTCATTTATGACACATTTATGCCCAATGTCATAAATGAGACAAAATAGACAGACAATCTGCCAGACCGTCCGTCATGTTATAGATATTTTCCAAGATGACGTACTTTTTCAAGATACTCTCTTTTCTCGACTGGCTGAGAGTTCATCCCGTCAGCAGCCCAGCAGCAGCGAAGCAGCACCCGGCCGGAGGAGATGAAGACGCGCATGGGGAAGAAGAGCAAGCGCGTGAGCGCGGGCAAGCGGTACTCTGTGGAGAAGAAGGTGCGGCGGGTGCAGGCGCAGCGCAAGCGGGACGAGCGGCGCAAGTCGCGCAAGAGCCCCGACGCCCGGCGCAAGCTGCGCAAGGACCCCGGCATCCCCAACCTCTGGCCCTGGAAGGAGGACCTGCTCCAGAGCATGGAGGTCCAGCGCGCCAAGATCATCGAGGAGCGCCAGCGCAAGGCCGAGTCCAACAAGGCCCGTCCCCTGCGATCGCCAAATTCCCCCACCGTCTCTCCCTGCACTTCGCTCTCCCCCTGCGCCTGCTCCGCGGGTTGTGTAAGATGGGTCCCCTGTACGCGTCTCGCGGTCCGTGAGGGTGCGTGGACGGGACGTCTGGGTGCCCTATCAGTTGTGCTGTGCAGACAGAGAAAATCAAAATCCCCGCCTGCCTGCCGTGTCTGTGG
>CACRSC010000050.1:58257-72458 GCA_902651635.1 Mastigamoeba balamuthi | reverse complement strand
CATCGCAGCGCGCGGCGGCCGGCGGCGTGGCGGCGGCGGCGGCAGCGCGGTCGCCGGCCTCGCAGGGCGGCAGCAGCAGCAGCAGCGCGAGCTCGCAGGAGTCGCAGCAGCAGGCGGGCAGGGCGCAGACGCCGCTCGGGGCGCCGCAGGCAGCGCTGGCGCTGGCGAGCGCGGGGCCGAGGATCGTGGCGCACATCGATCTGGTCAGTTGATTTCATCTCCCCCTCGCCCGGATATCTGGGGTTGCCTGCGGTGACGCACTGCTCATTTCTTGGAATCATCGCGCAGGACTGCTTCTATGTAAGCGTGGCCCTGAGGGACAACCCGGGGCTGAGGGGGCACCCCGTCGCCGTGATCCCCGCCAAGAACGTCACTGGCACCTCGGAGGTCGCCTCCGCCTCGTACGAGGCCAGGAAATACGGTCTGGAACCAATTTGCAATTGATTTTCAATTGATTTCTAACTCGAACGGCAACGGCAGGGATCAAGGCTCGCATGCTGGTGAGGGAGGCTAAGGCGCTGTGCCCCGACCTCATCGTCAAGACAGCCGAGTTCGACAAGTACGAGCAGGCCTCGGGCACGTTCTACGACATCCTGTGGAAGCACACCAGCGTCGTAGAGGTCCCCCCCCCCGCTCGCTCTCTCGGCGAGATTCATGAATCTGAGTCTGATTCGCGGAATCCACCACAAATATCAGCCCGTGAGCGCGGACGAGGCCTACGTCGACCTGACGCTGCACGGGGACGACCCCCTGCGGACCATGGCAGCGATCCGCGAGGACGTCGCTGCGCACATCGGCATCACAGCGTCCGCGGGCATCGGGGGCTCGATGCTGGTGGCCCGGCTGGCCACAGACGCCGCCAAGCCTGACGTGCACTCCCAGAGCACCGGCATCGCCTGAGACATTCGTGTTGCAGGGCTTGAGGATGGTCTCTGCAGAGGAGGTGGAGTCGTTCCTGGCGCCTCTGCCCGTGGCAAGCCTGCCAGGCGTGGGCAGAGCCAACACAGAGAAGCTGTCCGGCATCGGTGTGAAGACAGTGGCCGACCTGCGAGCAAAGTCCAAGGCACGCGAAGAGAGAGGGAGAGACCCAGGCAGCTGCCCCCTCAAGCCAACAGCGCCTCTCGCTTCACAGGACACACTGAGATCAGTGATGGGGCCCAAGGTGGGCGAGCTGCTGTTCGACTTCGCGAGGGGGGTGGACAGGAGGGACCTCAAGCTGCAGCACTCGCGCAAGTCCGTGGGGACGCAGATCAGCTGGGGCATCCGCTACGAAACGGAGGAGCAGCTGGCCCAGTTCATCGCCGACATGGCGGCCGAGGTCAGCGGGCGGCTGCGGCAGATCAGCGCCCGCGGCAAGGGCCTCCACATCACAGTGCGCGCACCGCCACCCTTGGGCTCCGGCGGACGCAGGCCAGCTCTGACAGCCGTGCACACCCGAGCAGGTGGGGAAGCACAGGCAGCAGCACCAGGAGTCGGAGAAGTACCTCAACCCGGGGGAGGTGGAGACTGTCAGGAGGTCCGTGCTTCTGGCCAATCCAACGGACGACCCAGCCGTGCTGGGAGCGGAGTTCGTCAAGCTGTTTCGGACAATGCACGTGCTCCCCTGCGAGGTCCGGACAGCAGGCCTCTCGGTGGACAGCCTCTCTTTTGGCCAGGGGGACAGCGGAGGTGCGACTCCCTGTGGACGAATGCCAACTGATCTGCTTGATTTCTTCAACAGCGAAGACGATGGACATGTTCCTGCAAAAGACACCAGTGTCAGCCGAAAAGGCGCAGCAGGTCGTGGAGCCCGACACACCTCCGTGCGAGCTACGAGGAGACGAGAACAAGACCTTTGCCAAGAGACCAGCGCCCTGTGCCCAGGTGGACAGGCAGCCAGGGCAGCCAGTGGTAAAGAAGGCAAGGCAGACCAAACTCACAGACCTCTTCCGCAAGTCCTCGTAAAGTGGGCCTTCGCCCACTTCTTGGCATCACACTCAATCCCACGTTCTGTCTGCCCAGATACTAGGGATCGGCCAACGGCTCACTCCAAATTGAGTGAGTTGTAACTCACACCCTTGTGAGTCACGATGAGTTACCGAGATCTCATTTGATCGGCCTTCTTTTTTTGCACATCTCTGTGCTGGGTCTCCTGACCTGCAACCCCCCCCCTCCCGTTCCAGTTTGTCTGGCTCTCTCGCCTTACAGCTTTGCCTGATCGCGAACAGCACCTCTGCCTCCGTGAGCGCACGGCATTTGACAGGGCCTCTGACATTGACAGTCTGTCTTCTGCGTCGTTGGTGTCTGACGACAAGAGCTCCACACCACCACTGTCACTGCCGGCATCATCACCTGGCACCACCTTGTTACCATTATCACTGAAGATCAGCCTACTGGCAAAGAAGGGCAGGAGCGGGAGGCTTACACGTGGTGGGTGTCTGTCATTGGTGTTAATTGAGAACGTGTGCCTGTTCACCTGCAGGAGCACACACAGCAGACACCACCACAGCCCCATGCAAATGGGCCGAGCAACATCAAGTGCCACGTGAGGAAGTGACACAATGATGAGTACCTCCCGATTGTGAAGATGGTCAAGTCTGGCAAGACGGTACACATGCTCAGTGTGAAGCTCGTGGACAAAAACTGCATCAAGTACAACCCAAAGATCCGACTTAAGAAACACATCCCTGGACATGAAGCTGCCATGCAATCTTGGCCTCCTCATCTGCTTCATCAAGAATGGCCTTCTGCTCTTGCTGATCAAGGATCTGATCCTCTGCTTGGTCTTCGATGACATCAGCATCAACCTGCACTCAGCACATGAGTTCTTATGCCTTCTTCCCAATGTGTGTAATAATGACAGATGTCTGAGGTGCTCAAACAGGCAATCAAGAAGAAGTCCAATGGTTTGGTTCTATGACAAGCATATGGTCATCGACATGGTCACGGATAGTGCGAACAATATTCTCAGGTGTCGTGTGTACAGGACTTCATCAAGAATGACTTGGTGCACTGCTGTGCGCACAAGTTCCAGCTGATCATCATCAATGTCATCATTCACGGACAAGGGTGGTGTGTTCAACTTTGCGCCCAACATAAACATGGTCCACCTCTGGATGATGACGATCCACAAAACTGCTGCACTGCACCAGTGCCTCACAGCACTTCAAGGAGTACCAAAGCTGCCCGAGATGCTGACACGTTGGGACTCTACATCTTCATGCTCATGTGCTTCATCACCCTGGCCGCACCTCACTGAGCTGCACAAGCAGGGCTACAGGAAGAACGTCAGCTGCATCAAGCAGCAGAGCATCGACACCATCAAGCAGCTCTGCATTGCCCTGGACCCATTCGCAGTGCTGATGGAGAAGTTCCTGATGAAGGGTGTGCCCACACTCTGTGAAGTCCCAGCCAGGATTGCATCGTTTCTGGACAGCCTCAAGACCAACATCAATTCGTTGAAGTGCCGTGTTAGGTGAGGGTGTGAGAACCAGACGTGTGTGCCGCGTGGGCGGGGGCACATCGGCGTCGTGCGATCACTCGTCGAGGCGAGGGCCGAGCTGGATGACACGCAGCTGTTCCTCGCGGCGCACCCGGGGCGTGCGGACGTCGTAGCGCTGCTCATAGAGGCCGGGGCCGACGTCGACGCCCCTGCTGCGAGGCAGTGCCGCCGTCGTGCTCGGCGCCGCTCGTCGTCGCCGCGCAGAACGGCCACACAGAGGTCGCACGCCTGCTCGGGCGCGGCGCACGTGTCGACGGCACCGACGCCGTCGTCGACACCCCGCTGTTCCTTGCCTCGCAGAACGGCCACCTCGACACCTTGGGGTGCCTGCCCTCAACCGGCGCCTGTCCCAAAGCCACGCGCAACGCGAGCTCGTGACGCCGCTATTCACGGCGTGCCAGAACTGCCACCTCGACGCACAGCTCCCCGCGCCCTCCTGGATCTCGGGCTGCGCAAGTCGAGGGCTACGCCGGCATCGTGTCGCTGCTTAGGGCGAGGCAAGTAACTGAGTAGTAACGGGTCCAATAACCTGAGTAATAAGTAACAGAGGGTCGATCGGAATAATTGTTACTCATCGGGAAATGCGATTTACCGATTCTATGTTCGATAGGTACAGACGTGGGTGAGAGTGTTACTCGTTGTCTGAGTCACTTCCCTCCTTGTCCAGGTCGTCAAGCACAGTGTCCTTGCATTTCTTGGCAATCTCTTGAGCCTTTGACGTGATCAGGCCATGTCGCTGGCTGCGGGAGAGCTGTTCTTCACCTGCAAAAAAGTCAGAGGGGCAAGGGCAATACAGCACCAGAGGAGAGGCGGTTGAACTGGGCATTCGTGCTGTGGTGGGCTGCCATGATGGTGTTCTGTGACGACATCGGGGTGGCTCGGAGTGCGGGTGGTTAGGTGCAGATGGTGCAAAAAAGGGAGGCGCTTGGAGAACATATCTTTGACGTGGCCAAAAATCTGAGACAATCAATTGTTTTTACCAAACGAATAACTCGATGAGTAATCCCGGCCGTTTGCTAGTAAGTAACAGGCAAAAAGCAGTAATCATTAGCCGCGCCCTATCGCTGCTGCTCGACAGCGGTGCATCGACGAGCGCCATCCCCGACGGTACTTTAGAATTAACGTCATCGATGATGCCTGAGATATCAATGCAAATAATTACTGCAGATGATTTTGGCTGTATATTCCCGAACTTTCCATTTCCGAGCTGACATCATCGCAGGGAGCCCCCAGAAAAGCACAGACGACAACACTCTACCATCACTTTTTTCCTTTGGTGTGTTTTCATCAAGCACGAACTCGCGATGCTCATGCACCGCTTCCTCGCGCTGCTCCTTTGCTGCTCCGTCGCCCTGAACGCCAACTGCCGCTCCTCCGACACCACGTGGCCCGGCTACCAATCGCTCGCCGACGTAGCGGCCAGCGGCATTGGATACATGTTGCACAGCAACGCGGTCTACGACGCCTCCGTCTCGGCAGCCGCCGGCGACGTCGACGGCGACGGCGTGGGCGACGTCGTCACGGCGGGGCACGGGGCAGTCCACGTGGTGCTGGGGCCCCTGTCCCAGCGCACCCGCCTCGCCACGTCGCCGGGGCACCGCATCGACGCCCCGCAGTGCGCCGGGGGCGCCGCCAGCGTCGCCGTGGCGTCGGCGGGCGACATCGACGGCGACGGCCTGGGCGACGTCGTTGCCGTGTGCGGCGGGGGCCGCGCGTACGTGGTGCTGGGGCGCGTCCGGGGCGCAGCGGCGGCGTGGCCGAGGGACACGTATTCTGTGGGCAACGCGACGCGGTCGTTTGCGGTGGCTGGGGCGGGGGCGTGGGCAGCGGGCGTTGGGGACGTCAACGGCGACAAGTGCGGGGACATGGCCGTGGCCCGCTCCGACGGCCAGGTGGCGGTGCTGCTGGGGAGGCGTGGCGCGGCGTGGCCCGACGTCGTGGACGTGAGCGCAGCGCCGTCGCTGTTCCCGTTCGGAGGGTTCGTTGTGCGGGACGCAGAGCGGATGGGCGGAGCGGGCGACGTGAACGGGGACGGCGTCGGCGACCTCGTGGTGGGCAGTGCGCTGCTGTCGCCCGGGGGCAGGTACCGTGCCGGCTCGGCGTTCGTTGTGTTTGGCCGCGCGTCGTTTGGGGAGACGCTGGACCTGAGCAGAGACAGCGGCGTCGTGGCCGTCGAGGGCGAGCGGGACAGCGACATGGCGGGGATGTCCGTGTCTGGCGCCGGCGACCTCGACGCCGACGGCGCGCCCGACGTCGTGGTGGGCTTGCCTTCCCGCGCCAAGGAGAACTACGCGCGGTACTTTGTGGTGTTTGGCAGCCGCAACAGCTCTGCTGCGTGGCCCCGCTCCCTCGTGGTCGGCACCGCCCCGCAGGCCGCCTCCGGGGTGCGCACGTGCCTCGTCTACGCCAACGCGCTGGGCTACACGTACGACTACGACAAGTACGGCGCGGTGCTGTCGTCGTCCGCAGCGGGCGACGTCAACGGCGACGGCGTCGGCGACGTCGTGCTGTGCCACACGGTGCCATCGGTGGCCTCCAAGTGCACTGCGCTCCTGGGCGCTGCTGGCCAGTGGCCATCGACCCTCGTCGCGGACAGCGTGCAGACATCGCTCGGCGTCAGGTCGGTGGTCATGTACGTCCCGACGTCGTCTCTGCTCCTGGGCAGGTCCGTTGGCGCACTGGGCGACATCGACGGCAACGGCATGGACGACATTCTCATGGGCGCTCCCAAAGACGACAACTCATCCACGGGCTGCACGTACATTCTGCGCGGGCACAAGTGGAACGCGAGCACACTGCCCAGCAAGATCGAGCTGGACCTGGCCGAGCACCAGGGCACCGGGTACATCCTGCGCAGCCAGACCACAGCCCCCCAGGTCGGCGCCTCTGTGCACGGCGTGGGCGACATCAACAACGACGGCCGCGCAGACTTTGCTGTGGGCGCCCCTGGGGCTGGCCGCGTGTTCCTCAGGTTCGGCGCCGTCGGTCCTGTGGAGCCAGAGTCGTCGATCGAGGCAGGGTCGGTGGTGCTGGAGAGCAGCGAGACGTGGGACATGTTCGGGTGGTCGGTGTCGTCTGCAGGCGACATCAACGGGGACGGTGTGGCAGACCTTGTTGTTGGGGCGCCAGGAGCAGACAGCGGAGTTGGCAGGGCGTACGTCGTGTTTGGCCGCAGTGGATTCTGGGCGCCAGGAGCTGTTGTGGATGTGGCGAACCTCAGTTTAGATGAGGGGATTGCGATCAGCGGGGACAAGGCGTGGCCCGGGTGCGGGCGCCAGGTGAGCTCTGCAGGGGACATGAACAAGGACGGCGTGGACGACATCATCGTTGGCGCCGTGCGCACAACGGGAATTCGGAATGCTATTGCGGGGGGCCGTATGTACGTTGTGCTGGGAAGCAAGCAGCTGGGCAACGTCAACGTGTCTGGTCTGGATGGGCGCAACGGGTTCTCGGTGGACAACGCCGTGCAGTCTGGCTCGCCTTCATTCGTCCTTGCCGGTGTTGGCGATGTCAACGGCGATGGCGTCAATGATGCTGCGTTCGGCTCGAGTGCTCCCGTCGAGGAGAGCGGATGGGCTGTCCACGTGCTCTTTGGCAAGAATGGGCAGTGGGGCCCCTCGGTGGACGTGCGTTCCCTCGATGGAATCAACGGCTTTACTGTGACGAGCAACCAGACCGACTCGTGGCTCTTCCCGACCCTCACGGTGGGATCAGCAGGCGACATCAACAACGACAGCATGGCCGACATAGTGTTGGGCACCTTCTTGGGCTCGTACATCCTGTTTGGCCGTGGCGGGAGGTGGCCGAGTATCCTCACGGACGCGGACGTCGCAGCCGCCGGCGTGACGCTGCCACTCGGCCACACTGGCCCTGTCACCAGCCTGGATGTCAACGCCGACGGCATCTCAGACATTGCTCACCTGTCTCGGGACGCCCCGCACTACGTGGAGGTCGTGTTTGGTCGAGTGGGCCAGTGGCCGTCCGAAATCCAGTTTTACGACCTCTTCAAAGGCGTCGGCGGCTTCCTCCTCGTCGACACTCGCGGCACGATAACAACCGGCCACTCGTCGCTGTCCCACGCGGACGCCAACGGGGACATGGTAGACGACCTCCTGATCGGCACGCCCGACGTCAACGGCGGCTCCGGCTCTGCCATGGTGTTCTACGGGTCGCACGAGCCCCGCGTGGCGACACCCATCAGCCAGCTCCCCGGCTTCCACAACGCCACGCAGGGCGCCGAGTACAGCTTCACTGTGCCCGCGGACGTGGCGTTCTGGCAGGCTGATGGCAAGAAGCTGACCCTCAGTGCGTCGGCGGTCGGGTACTTTCCGTGGGACTGGCTGGGCTTCCACGTGCAGACAAACACCTTCTATGGAACGCCCAACATGTCCTGGTCGATCCCGTCCTGTGAGCAGATCGCAGTCACTGCCAGCAACAACAGGGGAGTGAGAATCTCGCAGCAGTTCTCCCTATGCGTCGTGAGCTCCATCAGCATCGACCTGGGGGCCAACCTCCCTGTGGTCTGGTACGGCGGCGAGAAGGACAGCGTGACGAGACTGGCCCCCATCACCGTGTCGACAACGTCACAGACTGTCACGGTCGAGATCATGTCCGCGGCAAAGGACATGTACTCGAAGGAGACGAGCACAGAGGCAACAGTGAGGACAGGGGCGGTGACGTGGACAGCAGAGGGGACCGTGGCGGGAGTCAACAAGCTGCTCTCGTACTTTGTGTTCCAGCACTTCTCGGTCTCGGACTATGTCGACTTCACCGTGTGGGCGACCGACGGGTTCGGGGGCACGTGCCAGGCCCGATTCAGGGCGGAGAGGAACGCCAAGGACAAGGACGATCTCTTCGGCATAGAACTCGATATAGTGTGGATCGCCATCGCCGTGTGCGCTGGGGTTGGCCTGATCTGTGCTGCCGTGACTGCCGTGACTGCCGTAGTGTGCCTCAAGAGGAGGCAGGCGTAGCAGCCGCCCGGGAACTACAACGGATTCGTATACACCGCTGAGGCGAGCCCGCACCCTCCGTACTCTCACTAAGAGCTTTGAACACACGAAGATGCACTTGGTCATCTGAGGATCTGTCTTTGAGGTGCGATTACAACATCTTACTCAGGCTCGACCTCTGGCTCTTCCAGCTCGTCCTCGGGTGAAAACCATGCAGAGAGCTCCTCAGACGACACTAGAGCCATTGGGATCCAGCTCCAAGTCGAGCAAGGCCAAAACAACATCATCGGGTGATGCCGTTTACGATTCGTCAGCTTCCAAATCAGGGAAACGCCGTGGAAAACTTGGTTGGGCCCCTTGGTCTCGGTGGGCGCTGGTGCTGACTCCGACGAGACCTTCACGAGCAGCAGTTCATCCTCTGCCAAGCATCGTCATGCCCATCATGGTAGCTTGATACCTACCTTGCCAATCAGAAGTTGACTCCCAAATCCAAATTGACCAATAGGTTGCTTTTCCCGCCAAGTCAAGCAGCTTGCTTGGCTCTCTTCACGCAGGGTTTCTGTTGCTGATTTGCATTCTTGCAGCCTCTTCATGTATGACAGTAAGCGATAGTGAAAGTGAAGAGAAAGAAGAAGAGAGAAAGAGAAAAAAAACACTTAAACTGATACCCTGATGTCAGAAAGGGGGAGCAGGATGGGGCAGGAGTTGGCACGGTGGTAGAGGAGGAGATGACAATAAGGGCAATGGACAAGAAAGGAGGCCCAGGCACCCATTGCACATGGTGCTGAGGGGTCACCGAAAGCGTAGTCACCGACCCACCCAAAGCCCCCACCCTGATCCCCTACCCAGCCATTGCCACCTCGCTCTGACGTCATTATGATTTCTCTGTTTATTTTTCTGGGCATCCCCTAAAAGCTATTCACCTTTTTTTCTTACTGCAAGCAGCAGACGATAATTCAGGGGTGTTCAAATTTTATTCTCCTGCTGCTGCAAGTAAGAAAAATGACGTCTGCCCTGACCCTCCACTCTCGCTGTTAACTAAATTCTCACTGTTTTCTCATTCAGTGAGATACTGTGTGTGGTGTAGAACTTAATAACTCTATACATCAGTGACCAGACGCCCTGCCACGCTTTTGGCACTGGTTACGTGGCGGGCAAGGGCTGCAGAGTGCTCGCTCCAGAGCGTGTTCAGTTGCACATGGAAAGACTTGTCCTCAATGGATTGCAGGCTATCGAGAACGAGGCTGTCCTGCACGTGCTGCATGTCGCCGCAGAGACGGACCCTCCACGTCTCCTTGTCGAGCTCAAAGGCGACAAGGACGCACAGGAGCACCCAGTCCATCGACGGAATGACAGTGATATTGCTGGGAAGCGGGTAAGGGATGAACACGTCCGTGCAGGTCCATATCTCGTGGCCCGTCTCCACGGCGCTCCCGCAGTCGCCGAGGAACCAGAATCCCATGTTGTCGACCAGAACGTTGTCCGACTTGACGTCCATGTGCACATAGCCTGCCCTGTGCAGGTTCTCTAGGGCGGCCACGAGGCGTCTGAAGCCGCGCGCTATCAAGGAGATAGGGAGCTGCGGCAGACCCGTCAGGGTGGACACGTAGCGCGGCATGACCAACACGTGCATATGCACGGCCTCGCGGTCTCGGTTGATGACCACGGTGACCGGCTTCGACTGCACCAGCCCTTCGATGCCGAAGGAAGAGACGCGGACCTCCCGGTTGATGGCCTCGACCACTGCCGCATCGGGCGGCATCGACACGGCCATCTGCTTGGGCACTATCGTCTTGACGATGAGGAGCTCACCCGTGGTCGTGTCGCAAGCCGTGAGGAGGTTGTCGCGCGCAGACGTGAGAGGCCTGCCCAGGCTGATGTTGAGATCCTGGGCGATCCTCGCCCGCGTCGTCGTCCTGGGGAGAAGCCGGACAGTGTTGTATAGGTCCAGGCACCAATGCGGCTTGGAAACGACCGCGGCCATCCGCGCACTCCACGAGACTGCGATCCGGTGCAGAACGCCCTCGTCCGGGTTCGGTATGCCATTGGCAACCAGCTGCGCAACGAATTGTCCGTAGACGTCCGCGGTCGACGCTGTCAATGTTCCGCTGCTGCTGTTCTCTGAGGCCACGACCGCGCGGAGAGTCTTGAGGGCAAAGTCGTCCGCGGCCTTTAGAAGCCGCAGGCGTGCGTGGAGCCGAGGGCTCGGCTCGATACGTGCCAAAAGTCCGAGCCCCTCCTCGCTGATCGCACACGGGGCGGATGAGAACAACTCCCGCAGACGAGTCATCTCCGTCACGGCCTCTTCCAAAGCACGCATTTCGTCGTCGCGCTTTCGCTGCTCCGATTCGGTGGCGAGTATAAGCGCTTCGGACCGCGCCTTTTCGGCGTCCAGCTTGGTAATCTCGAGGGCCTTGTCCTTCTCCGCTTGCGCCTGGTTTTGGGTAACTCAAAATTGGATTCAAAACTGTTTGTTTTGTTTTGTAGGCAACGAACGAGGAGAATGACTTCGCCGGCGTCCTCCTCGGTGACTTCTGCTCCAGACAAAACATCTCTCAGCGCGGTAGAGGAAAATATGGTCCCCTTGAGGAAGTTCAACTGACTGCGAGCGCGCGCGGTTCCTGCGACATTGCGCAGCGCGGTGAACTAAAAAAACAACATGAGACACGAAAAAAGTAGGGGGTGGAGCCCGGGCGGAGCCGGGCCGGCTGGCAGGCGGGCGAGGAAGGGGCGGACCTTCCTCTCGAGATCTGCGGTGTCTTGCATCCCCTTGTTATTTTCTCTCAACTGGCACAAAATCTCCAGGAGGAGGACGTCCTCAGATGCGTTGCGGATAAATCTGCGACTTTTCTACAAGGACGTCAGCGGAAAATCCTGCTGGACCTGCGTCAGGATTCCTCCGTTCAATTGACTCCCGCCCCGCGAATGACGTCGCTCTCCTTGCACTCAGAAACACACAACTTTATTGCTCTGATCTCAGAGAGCCCCCAAAACTAGTTCACAACAGATGCTGTCTACTTCCGCATTTGTTGGACAGCAAAATCAACGTGTGTCACTTTGTTCAATTGACTGGCAATATCTCCTGAATCACAACACCATCCGCCTCCTCATCTGGCGTTTTTCGCCACATAGATATGCAGAGCACTCACCAGGGTACCGCCGCAGAGCCCTTCATCTCCGCCCTACCACCTTCCCCCCCTCCCCCAGCTTACTCGCGAGAAGATCGCTCACAAAGCGCGCTTCCTCATTCCGCAGTTGATTCTACAGAAAAGGCGCCATCTTCCCCGACAGGCACCGTTCGCGAGTCCTTGCCTCACATGCTCCAGCGAGAGGAGGTGCCCGAGCTCCTCCCTGAGCAGCGAAGGAACACCACGCTGCCTGATTACGACTTCGACGACGACTGCGCAGAGAACGCTCTTCGCGCTGGCAGACCGCGTGGCTGCGGCACCGCCCGACCTCGGCAGGGCGAGGGCGGAGCACATCGCCGAGTGCAAGGCTCGCACCTCGTTCCAGAAGGAGGCGCTGGGCCCGCTGTTCAGGCGCCCGCTCGTGGGGACGGGGCTGGCCCCCCAGGTGCTCGCCGAGGTGGTGCACCTCGGGAAGCTCGAGCGCGAGGACGAGGAGCCCAGCATGCCTGCCTTCGACGCCAGCAGCAGGGCGGTGCTCGTGCCCCTCAGCTCGCTGGTCCGCAGCGTCGTCGCGGCGATGCCAGTGTCGCGCAACGCCATCGCGCTGCTGGGCCCCTCGGGCATCGGCAAGACGACGGCCATCTTCGAGACGGCTCGCAGCCACTTTGTCTTCATGGACGCCCGCGACGGCG
Source organism: Mastigamoeba balamuthi (assembly GCA_902651635.1). NCBI lineage: Eukaryota > Evosea > Mastigamoebida > Mastigamoebidae > Mastigamoeba > Mastigamoeba balamuthi. Next base: position 60,205 of record CACRSC010000050.1, on the reverse strand, counting down.
TGTTCGACAGCGCCTCTGCAGAGACCGGGGCTCTGATGGATAAGCAGCACAGGCTCGAGCGCAGCGCGAGGACGTTCGAGGCCGGGCTCCAGCTCCAGGTGGACCTGCGCCTGGCCGCCAAGCTCGCCATCGGTCGTGTAATCGGGTCTCGGCTTCTGTTCCTCCTCTTCCTGCTGCGCCTCGACCCCGGCCTGTCGCCCACAGACTTTATCTACTTCCAGTTCAACTCGAGCATGAGGGAGGGTCTGCTCGACAGCGCGGTCAGAGTCTGAGGGCGCTTCACCGCCGAGAACATCGGCGGCCTCGTGCGCGGGCTCCGCAAGCGCGTCTTCCCCTTGGTCGCGGGTCGCGGCCCGCTCTCCGCAGTCGACGAGGCCAACGGTCTTGTGTTCCCTGGTCGCGCGGTCGCGCCCGAGTGCCTCGACGAGCGCTGGTGGCTCGCGGACAAGCGCGAGTGGGCCGACGAGGCCACAAGGCCGTTCGTCTGTCTCTCTGGTCGCCGAGACGCTGCGGTACTTTCAGCTCCCCATCATCATCGCCGGCACAGCGCTGCCGCTCGGCGACCCTCGCGTGATCGGCAGCGGCTGCAGCGACGACGGGCCCGAGTGCGACGTCCACCGCGTGACGCACATCCCACCTGCGCGGACCCCAGGCGTTCCTCGAGCGCAGCCTCAACCCCGAGGGCGCCATCCCCAGCCCCGAGGGCGCTACAGGAGGCCCACCAGCGCCGTCGCCCTGCTGCTGCGCCGCAGGGACCAGGAAGTCGCGAGGGCGGTCGGCGAGGCGGGGGGCATGCTGGTGCACGGCCTCGAGGTCTCGGCGTACCACTTCGTGCGCGACACGCCGAGCGCGGGTGCCCTCTTCGCCAAGCCGGGAGGAGCGAGCCGTCGGCCAAGGCGGCTAAGCACCTGGCAGAGTACCTGTGCGCCATCGACGCCCTTGCCGGGCGGAGCGTGCGGCCTGCGTCCGTCCCGGGAGGGCTGTGCGCTCGTCTACTCGGCGCTCCACGCTCTGCGGGGGTTCAACGGCAGGGCCCAGTGCATCAGGGGGGCCGAGACATGCAGAATCGGCATAGAGCGCATCGGGAGCTCCGCGGACGGTGCACGTTGAGCTCTGCGACTGGGGAATTCCGATTTATCTATCTTCGCCACGAACGCGCCTCACGAAGCGGAAGATATTTGATTTGCGGGAAGATATCTGTTGGATAGACCGATTTTTTCCGGACAGATAGACCGAATTTCATAACGGAAGAAAAGGTCACTCCTGGACCATGTTTTGTGCAAGTTCCCTTGCAAATGTTGTGATGTGGGTGCGCAGTTCGTCATAGTCCTGTTCACCATCGCTGTACTCCCACAGGTAGTCGTTTGTGGCAGCAAAAGCTGCCACAATGGTGACACGAACCAACCAGAGTGGGAATGACTCGAGCTTCCAGGGGAAGCTGATGTAGCTCAGCAGGACGTCCAACCGGTCAATGATGTTGAAGATCAGCTTGTACAGTGCGACTGGCGGAGGACGCCCTGTCGCCTTGTCCTCCAGGAAGGCCAGGAGACGGCCAGCGACAGCCCGGGCGGAAGGTCCTTCATGGTCAAGCACGCGCTTGATCAACTCGTGCTTGCGCCCCGAGACAGTGGCTCCGAGGTTGCCCTTGAGGTGCCTCGTCAGCTCCTCGCACGTCCACTTCCCGAGCTCGGCAGCTCGTGTTGCTCTCCACTCCTCGTCTTTCTCTGGAACAAGGAAATTCGTGAAGGACAGGGAAAAGGGCAGTAGTACACACCTGATGGTGATTCTGGTGGCTGAAGATCGGAAAGACCTGCAGCACCAGCAGGTGCATCATCGTGCTGAGGCTGTGGGGTCGTACGTCTCTGCCTGGCACCCTTCGGCATCTCGAGCGCCCGGACGTCCGAGTGAGCAATACGGGACACGATGTCCTTCTTGCCCCCGCTCTGCC
>CACRSC010000050.1:0-51473 GCA_902651635.1 Mastigamoeba balamuthi | reverse complement strand
GCAGGATTAGCATTCAAGCTGCTACTGCACAAGCTGTTCACGTTCTCGATGATGTTCTAACCATGGGCCTCAAGATTAAGCCCACAGCATGAGAGCAACAAGCCTGCTTGGAAGGCCAAAGCCCCCGCAGCAGGATTATTTCGAGTAATCACATTCTCTTCCTGAGAACTGCAAGCTTGCCAATGAGCCCTCTGGCCGACTTCTTCTTTTCGGAATCATATCAGTACATACAGTACAAATCACAATCAACTAGCCCACCTTATTTCACGATCACTTCAATTGCTGAGAATGCTTATTGAAGAGATTATTGGCAATAAACTGATCAGATCATAGAATAGACATGGGTTTGGATGGCTTCATATCTTCCAGGGAAATCTCAATTCCGAAAAGATGTATAACATCTATCAGAGGGCTCTCCTGCCTTCAATTCGCCAGGCTTATGGGGATGATCAGGAAGAGTGGCTTCTGGCAGAGAACATTGACAGAAAACATATCAGTCAAATGTGCTGCCAATGGAAAGCCAAAAACAACATCACCTGCCTCCCCTGGTCAGCATGCAGCCCTGACCTCAATGGAATAGAAAATGCCTCAGGCATCCTGAAGGCTAAGGTGATTGAGGCAAACCCTTAATCTATGAAGGCATTGATGCGCTGCCTCAGAAAAGAGTGGAAGTCTCTCTTAGGGGTATGCTCAAAATGGTGTCTTCATTGCCTGCTCGGTTGCAAGCAGTCCTGAAGGCCAAGGGAGACTACACTGCATACTAGATCAGGATTTGCCCTCGGAAGTACAAAACATATAATAAAAAGTATGGTTGAATTGAATTTGAAGAATTAAGGTGGGCTAGTTGGATGTGATTCGCACTGTACCATCTTGATAGGATTGCCCTAAAACCACTGAATAGTGGTTTACCTGAATAATGGGACGAAATCCTTGTTGCTTAGTCATTCAGATTACAGATCCTATTTACCTGGTGATCTCTCACTGACAGCAGAAGAATAATAGATATTTAACGTGGAATCAGGGCATAAAACACTTATTACACAGATCTTCATCCAGGGACAGCTGCAGGCTCGGAGCCAGAGGTGGAGCATAGCCGGAGTGAAGAGGAGGCAAGCAGGAGCTGGCGGATCCAGGCCAGAAGCCCTCTCGTGGAAGTGTATGTGTAATTGACCTGGCTTCCCTTCCACTATGAACTAAGCTAATCAGAGCTAAAGAATCTGGAAATGATCACAACAAATTGTGTGCTTCTCTTTCCCTATGAGTTGATGGTTGGAGTAGGTGGCAGACACCAAATGAGAGGAACAGAGTACTTGAAAAAGGAATAAAGAGAAGATTTTATATTGCATAGCAACGATATCCACAACCTGATTTGCTTATTCTTCACACCCGCTGGGGAAAGGATACACTTCAAGGGGTCAGGGCCAGGAAAAGTGATTGATTAGGTACAAAAACTGTGAAATGCTGAAGGCAGACGTTTACCATTCCAACATTGAATGTTAGCACAAAAGGGAATTCTTTGTAAAATGCACATACTGTGAATCCAAGTTTGCCACGAAAATGTTTTAATTTGGTTCAAACTGGTCAGCATTGTTTTGGGCTGTCAACAGTCTTTAGAGAGAGAGAGAGAGCAGATTGTGTCAATGAGCAAGTGTGTTCACGAACTGCGATTCTCATCACTTGCAGAAATTAACAAGAGAGAGTATACTCAGCAGAGCACATGGAACCAATGCAGCACTATCATCATCATCATGTCTCGTTGATTCATCATCAATGTGGCATGACTCTGTGCAATGCCAATTCTGTTCCCTTTCATCCAGGCACCACTTGCACTTGCCCCCCCTCAACGAAGCCTCAATGCAGTCTTCGATATTATCAATCCTATCGCAATATACAGGAGGACAGTGACCTGCTTCAGAGCATCTTTCGCCACACCACTGGCACCATTCTCCATTGCGGCCAATTCGCCGGCCACATTCGTTGATATCCCATGTGCTATCACAGCTTGGACACTCCGAGGCAGAGACCTGACAGAAAGATCCGCACCAAGTACAGTGAGATCCTGTTTCACTGCACTTCTCCCTTGTATCACGTTCATCACATGTAAGTGGGCATTTGCTTCCTGAAACACATCCACCATTCCACCCACACCACGTGCACCCTCCAGGAACCGCGTTGATCCGGCAGTCACTACCAGTGTTCATATCCTCACAATTTCTGCATCTGGTCCAGGCGTCTCTGCAGTCAGAACCGCACCACACACAGTCTGATATAGAGGAATGACATTGAGACAGGATTATTTCCGAATTGCAACTGGGACACGTGCAGTTATGGCACCCTGATTGGTGACTGATACACTTCTTACCACACCACTCACACACAGTCGGGAGTGTCGCATTGCTACATTCCTGATCATTATCGATTTTGTCACACTCTGGGCATTTGCCAACATCCACACATTTTGTGCCACACCAATCGCAGTCGGAGTTGCTTGTCTTGCACTCAAACTCACTGGAAAACGAACTGCACGAATCACATTGAGTTGCATTGTCAGTGCAGCCCTGTCCACACCATTTGCAGTCCTGATAAGAACCAAAGCATTCAGACTTGCTGAGAAGCTCAGTGCACATAGGGCATCCATATTCGATTGAGTCGCACGTTGAGCGGCACCACCTGCATTCCTCAGGAGCAGAGGAGCACTCGTCCTCCGTTGAGTAATGCGAGCAAAACCTGCACTCCTGTGCACAGCCCCTCCCACACCAATGGCACCCACGTGGCGAGTTCGAGCAATCACTCTGTGACATCACATCTGAACACTCGGGGCACAATCCACGTGATGCACATCCAGTACTTCCACACCAGTCACAGCCCGTCACATTTGAGGATCTACACGAGAGCTCTGTTGCGAAGTCCGAGCAAGCGGGGCAGATTTCGTCCTGCTTTACGCACCCCCTTCCACACCACCTGCAGCCACGGGGGTTTTCCGAACACGACTGGTTCGAGTGTGCATTGTGGCACTCAGGGCATTGCTGTTCTGATTGGGCACAACCATTATCGCTCCCGCACCACGTGCAGTTTGATGAAGAAATACGGCACTCCTCTGGAAGCTCGATAGTGCGGCAGGAAGGGCACTGGCCCCGATCATAACAGTCAGACCCACACCACTCACAGTCCGTTGCCATTGCAGGGCTATCGCAGCGGTACTTGGTATCAGCAGAACTGCAGTAGGGGCAGTGGAGTCCGCACCTGATGCAGCCTCTGCCACACCAAGTGCACCCACTGTCAGTGCACTCAGTGGAATTGGAGAGCTGTTTGCAGAAGCTGGCGTTATGGCAAGGAAGGGTGGCATGCTGCGCCATGACTGGCACACTGTTTTCAGTGATCAGAGACACATCCGTTTTGACAGTGATGCACAGCGAGAAGTCCTGTGCCAGAGGTATCATCTCTGGGCACTCTTCTCTTGCTGAATCAAACACCCTGAGAGAAAGGGCACTGGTCGTACCCAAGCTCTGATGAGCAGAGAAGCCTCCCCATGGACCTCTTATGGTCATTCGGCGAGTAGGGTTCCCAGCTTTGCGCCCAGCAACATCAATTGCATGAAAACAGAATGATACACCATCACTGTGGAATAGGATTGTAGCAGCAAACTGTTCATTCCCATGGTACACAATGCGTACATAAGTAACACCAATTGGGCTGTTGCACACACTGAATGACGCAGCAGCAGCACCCTCCGAAGCGTCCAACACAACCGAGGGACCATAACCAAGACGATTCGATCGCCTCTTGGGCGCCAGAGTTCCCGTATTGCCACCGCTCAAACGTGCACGGCAAGGGTCCTCTCCGTTCTCCGATTTCCACAGCGAGACGAGTCCCTGCAAACAAAATAAATCGTTCGTGGAACCCACTTGAGTTCAGGAAAAAAAGTGCAACAAAAGAAGACGGTGTGGTGTGTACAGCTCACCTTGTCAGTGACAACGATGCGATCATATTGGGCGGATGCTAGAGTGATTGTTTCAGCGAGGGGGACGACTTCGCAGGACACAGAGGCTGCGGAGCCCGAGAACTGGCAGAGGGAATCATCCAGGGCAGAAAGACGATTGACATCCTGTTCCGATGCAGCGCGCAGGTGGAGCACGTGGCCACAGCACTGCCCAGCAGCGAAAAGGAATGTGGCCCAGAGAAGGACCGAGGAGACCTTCTGCAGGCTGGCGTGCATGATGGACTGAGAGTTGTTTGTTTTTTGCACGAGTTGTCCACAAAACGAAAAGATGCCATAAGATTCTCCAACCGCCTGTTCCGAAGACAAGATACGGTGAACCGGATGAGAGAAGAGTCAAATCCATGGAACGAGGGTGCGTTTCAACTGTTTGCCTCTGCCATATTAACTCCGGGGGTCAAAGTACATGTTTGTTTTTACGCCGTACCATTAGGCTCTCTTGTACGATTCTGGTGCTACACACAACTGTCGGCAGCGTCACACCAAATTCGCGAATCAAGGCATCGTGAAATATCCGCTTTATGGATCTCATGACATCACCGTTCGGGGGCGATTGACGTCCGACAGTTCTGGGGACCAAAGGTCACAAGAAGGTCACTATTTTATTCGAGCCATGGAACACTCCCTCGCACTCGTACTCTGGTTTGGGGCCACTGCCTCTCTGTGTGCAAGCTTCTCGGGTGCCCGATGGCCCCGCCCCATCGCACTGCAAAACATCACGGCCAGTGGCGCCGGCTACGCGCTGTACAGCAACGCCTCGGCTGCCGCGCTGGTCTACGACGCCTCCGTCTCGGCAGCCGCCGGCGACGTCGACGGCGACGGCGTGGGCGACGTCGTCACGGCGGGGCACGGGGCGGTCCACGTGGTGCTGGGGCCCCTGTCCCAGCGCACCCGCCTCGCCACGTCGCCGGGGCACCGCATCGACGCCCCGCAGTGCGCCGGGGGTGCCGCCAGCGTCGCCGTGGCGTCTGCGGGCGACGTCGACGGCGACGGCCTGGGCGACATCGTTGCCGTGTGTGGCGGGGGCCGCGCGTACGTGGTGCTGGGGCGCGTCCGGGGCGCAGCGGCGGCGTGGCCGAGGGACACGTACCTGTGGGCAACGCGACGCGGTCGTTTGCTGTCGTTGGGGCGGGGGCGTGGGCAGCGGGCGTGGGTGACGTCAACGGCGACAAGTGCGGGGACCTGGCTGTGGCCCGGGCCGACGGCCAGGTGGCGGTGCTGCTGGGCAGGCGTGGCGCGGCGTGGCCCGACGTCGTGGACGTGAGCGCAGCGCCGTCGCTGTTCCCGTTCGGAGGGTTCGTTGTGCGGGGCGCAGAGCGGATGGGCGGAGCGGGCGACGTGAACGGGGACGGCGTCGGCGACCTCGTGGTGGGCAGTGCGCTGCTGTCGCCCGGGGGCAGGTACCGTGCCGGCTCGGCGTTCGTTGTGTTTGGCCGCGCGTCGTTTGGGGAGACGCTGGACCTCAGCAGAGACAGCGGCGTTGTGGCCTTCGAAGGGTCGAAGGAGAACGACATGGTTGGGATGTCTGTGTCTCGTGCCGGCGACATCGACGGTGACAGTGTGTCTGACGTTGTTGTGGGTATGCTACCGCGCGAGGACCAGACATACGCGAGGTACTTTGTCGTGTTTGGAAACAGCAACAGGTCTGTGTGGCCCCGCTCCGTTACTGTTGTGGAGGACTCGAGAATGGCCTCGGGATTACGCACGTCCCTCGTATACGCAAACTCTATGATCTACGACGCGCACTCTCCGAATTACGAGACATATCTCTCGTCATCCAGTGCCGGTGACATCAACGGCGACATGGTTGACGATATGCTGTTGTGTCATACCCTCCAGGGCTTTCCCTCTAATTGCACTGTTATTCTGGGGCGAGCTGGCAACGGGCCACCATCATTCGTTGCAGGAAATCACCGTGTTGATTCTTCAGCGCCTCTATCACTTTCCTTGTATCGCCAGTTGCCCTCATCCCTCAGCCTTGGTCGTACGGTTGGTGCACTGGGCGACATCGACGGCGACGGCCTCGCCGACGTTCTCATGGGCGCTCCCGACGATGACAACTCGAGCCTCGGTTGCACATACATTCTGCGCGGTCACAGGTGGAACGCGAGCACACTGCCCAGCAAGATCGAGCTGGACCTGGCCGAGCACCAGGGCACCGGGTACATCCTGCTCAGCCAGACCACAGCCCCCCAGGTCGGCGCCTCTGTGCACGGCGTGGGCGACATCAACAACGACGGCCGCGCAGACTTTGCTGTGGGCGCCCCTGGGGCTGGCCGCGTGTTCCTCAGGTTCGGCGCCGTCGGTCCTGTGGAGCCAGAGTCGTCGATCGAGGCAGGGTCGGTGGTGCTGGAGAGCAGCGAGACGTGGGACATGTTCGGGTGGTCGGTGTCGTCTNTCCTGCGCAGCCAGACCACAGCCCCCCAGGTCGGCGCCTCTGTGCACGGCGTGGGCGACATCAACAACGACGGCCGCGCAGACTTTGCTGTGGGCGCCCCTGGGGCTGGCCGCGTGTTCCTCAGGTTCGGCGCCGTGGGGCCTGTGGAGCCGGTGGCGTCGATCGAGGCAGGGTCGGTGGTGCTGGAGAGCAGCGAGGCGTGGGACATGTTCGGGTGGTCGGTGTCGTCTGCGGGCGACATCAACGGGGACGGTGTGGCAGACCTTGTTGTTGGGGCGCCAGGAGCGGACAGCGGAGTCGGCAGGGCGTACGTTGTGTTTGGTCGCAGTGGATTCTGGGCGCCAGGAGCTGTCGTGGATGTGGCGAACCTCAGTTCAGAAGAGGGGATTGTGATCAGAGGGGACAAGGAGTGGCCCGGGTGCGGGCACCAGGTGAGCTCCGCTGGGGACATGAACAAGGACGGCGTGGACGACCTCATCGTTGGAGCTGTGCGCACAACGGGGCCGAGGTCCTTGGTGATTGGAAGCCGCGTGCACATTGTGCTGGGGAGGAGGAATCTGGGAAACGTGGATGTACATGATCTCGATGGCCTCAGTGGGTTCGCGGTCGACCATGTCGTGCAAATGGCTTCGACAGCTGTTCAACTCGGCAGTGCTGGCGACGTTAATGGCGACGGCATCTCTGATGCTGCGTTTGGAGTGAGCGTCCCTGATGCACCGATTGGATGGTCTGTATACGTGCTGTTCGGCAAGAGTGAGCAGTGGGAATCAATGGTAGACGTCCGGACTCTGGACGGATCCAACGGATTTGTTGTCATGAGCACCGAGACAGATCCGGATTACATGATGAACATAGTATTGGGCTCGGCAGGCGACACCAATGGGGACGGCTTCTCAGATCTCGTTGTTGGAAACCTCATGGATTCCTATATTCTCTTTGGTCACGGCGGACAGTGGCCAAGCGTTCTCGTTGACTCCGACTTTAAAGCCACGGCGGTCCATCTTCCTGAAATTGTATCTAGTCCTGTATCATCCATGGATGCCAATGGCGACGGGCTCTCTGATATTGTCATCATGTCCAAAGAAGACTCTCGCATAGACATTGTGCTTGGCCGTAAGGGCAAGTGGCCCAGAATCACTGGCCATGATCTCGAGAAAGGGATCGGTGGCTTTGTGATTCAAGGCAACAACCTGATAAATCTGCCCGGATCGCTTTCTACTGCCGGCGACATTAACGGGGATCAGGTGGACGACCTCTTGATCAGCGCGATCAGCTCAGGTGGCAGTGATAGTGCAGTGTGGGCATTCTATGGGTCGCACGAGCCCCGCGTCGCGACACCCATCAGCCAGCTCCCCGGCTTCCACAACGCCACTCTGGGCATGGAGTACAGCTTCACTGTGCCTGCCAACATGGCATTCTCGCAGGCCGATGGCAAGAAGCTGGCCCTCAGGGCATCTCCCGATGGGTCCTATAAGTGGGACTGGCTCAGCTTCGACGAGAATACCAGCACCTTCTCGGGAACTCCAGAATCGCTACCTCCAATGACCTATGCACGGGTCACAGTCACTGCCACAAACGACAGGGGAGTGAGCATATCGCAGATGTTCGTTCTCGGCATCGCAAGCTCAGTCAGCATCGATCTGGGGGCCAACCTTCCAGTGGTCTGGTACGGAGGCGAAAAGGACAGAGTGACGAGGCTGGCCCCCATCACCGTGTCCACGCGGTCTGACACTGTCCAGGTGGTGATCAGGTCTTCTGTAGAGGACATGTACTCGAGGGAGAGGAGCTCAGAGGCCACATCGCATACTGAAGCCGAGACGTGGACAGCAGAGGGGACTGTGGCGGGTGTCAACAAGCTGCTCTCGGACCTTGTGTTCAAGCACTACTGGTCATCAATTTCGGTTCACTTTGTGGTGAGTGCAATTGATGGATATGGGGGCACGTGCGAGGTCACACTCGTGGCAGAGAGGAATTCCGAGGACAGAGATGACGGCAACCCTGAAGTCTCACTTGATGGTGTGTGGATAACCATCGGAGTTGTGTGCGGGGTAGTATTGATTGCTGCCATTGCCACTGCCACTGTCTACTTCACGAGGAGGCTAAGATCAAGGCAATCTGGTTACGTCTGCTGCCCTATGGATCCCACACCGCCTCCTACGTGAACTTAGATAATAATACGCCTTGGTAAGGAGGCAGACCTCAAGAGTTACGGTGATGTTGACCCGAATGCTCCTCACTCCTCACTCTTATGCTCACCTAAGTCAAAGAGGGAAAAAAGGAATTTATCCTCTGGAACCCAACTGTGTTTCACTGTGTGAGTTCCCTCAGACCGAGGATAGAGAGGGTGCAGAGATCTTTAAAAGCCGAGTGATAGTGATAAGAAACTAATGTTGTATTCTTGGGGTGTTCGTTGTGTAGCAATGCGGACTCACGAGTCAGTGAGAAATTGCTTTTGTGAGAGAGCAGAGAGGGCGAGCTCGGCTCAGCGGAATACGTGAATCCGTTGCGGCTCTTGGGTGGCTGAGGCGCCCGCCTCGACCTGAGGTATAACACAGCAGTTGTGCCAATGGCACATATCAAGCCAACTCCAGCGAAGACCCCTATCGCGATCCACAGCGCACTGAGATCAATGCCGAAGTCGTCCTCGTCCTCGGCGTTCCTCTTTGCCGTGGTCTTGGTCTCGCATGTGTCCCCGAACCCGTCAGTCGCCCGCACGGTGAAGTCAACAGACTTCACGAACATGAAGTGCTTGAACACAAAGGACGACAGCAACGTGTTAACGCCCGCCACGGTCCCCTCTGCCTTCCATGCCACCTCCCCTGTCTGTACTGTGGCCTCTGCGCTTGTCTTGGTCGAGTACATATTCTCTGTCAGAGAAGTGATTTCCACTGTAACATTCCCTGAACGTGTCGACACGGTGATGGGGCCATCTTGGTGACTCTGTCCTTTTCGCCTCCGTACCATACCACAGGGTAATTGGACCCCAGGTCGATGCTGATGGAGCTCTCGACGCAGAGGGAGAACTGCTGCGGGATGCTTACTCCTCTTTCGTTGGTGGCAGTGACTTCAATCTGTGCACACGACGGAATTGACGAAGGACTCAAGTCGGGAGTTCCCGTGAAAGTGTTGGTTCGTGCGATGAAGCTGAGCCACCTCCAGTCGTAGTGCTCGACTCCTGACGCCTTTAGGGACAGCTTCTTGCCATCAGCCTGCGAGAACGCCACGTCTGCGGGTACAGTGAAGCTGTACGCCTTGCCCTGTGTGGCGTTGTGGAATCCCGAGAGCTGGCTGATGGGTGTCACTACGTGTGGCTCGCAAGACCCGAATAACACCACAGCAGAGCCAGAGCTGCCGTCGACGTCGGGCGTGCCGATCAGAAGGTCGTCGACCATGTCCCCGTTGGCATCACCCACGTGGGATAGAGATGCGTGGACGCCCGTCATCATGTCGTCGCTGACGGTGAGAAGAAAGCCACTATCCCACCACCGTTGAAGAGGTCATCAATTTTGACTTCGGACGGCCACTCGCCCCGGCACCCAAAAACAACCTCCACGTAGTGCGGTTCATCTTGGGACAGTAGCGCAAGGTCCGAGATGCCATCGGCGTTGACATCCAGGCTGGTGACAGGGCCAGCATGGCCGAGTGGCAGCGACACGCCGGTGGCTGCGACATCCGCTTCCGTGAGGGTACTCGGCCACCTCCCGCCGCGGCCAAACAGGATGTACGAGCCCAAGAACGTGCCCAGCACAATGTCGGCCACGCTGTCGTTGTTGAGGTCGCCTGCTGATCCCACCGTGAGGGTCGGGAAGAGCCGCGAGTCGGTCTGGTTGCTCGTCACAGTAAAGCCGTTGATTCCATCGAGGGACCGCACGTCCACCGAGGGGCCCCACTGCCCATTCTTGCCAAAGAGCACGTGGACAGCCCACCCGCTTTCCTCGACGGGAGCACTCGAGCCGAACGCAGCATCATTGACGCCATCGCCGTTGACATCGCCAATACCGGCAAGGACGAATGAGGGCGAGCCAGACTGCACGGCGTTGTCCACCGAGAACCCGTTGCGCCCATCCAGACCAGATACGTTGACGTTGCCCAGCTGCTTGCTCCCCAGCACAACGTACACGCGTCCACCCGATACCGTCTCCCGAATTCCCGTTGTGCGCACAGCTCCAACGATGAGGTCGTCCACGCCGTCCTTGTTCATGTCCCCAGCGGAGCTCACCTGGTACCCACACCCGGGCCACTCCTTGTCCCCGCTGATCACAATCCCCTCTTCTGAACTGAGGTTCGCCACATCCACCACAGCCCCTGGCGCCCAGAATCCACTGCGACCAAACACAATGTACGCCCTGCCGACTCCGCTGTCCGCTCCTGGCGCCCCAACAACAAGGTCTGCCACACCGTCCCCGTTGATGTCGCCCGCAGACGACACCGACCACCCGAACATGTCCCACGCCTCGCTGCTCTCCAGCACCACCGACCCTGCCTCGATCGACGACTCTGGCTCCACAGGACCGACGGCGCCGAACCTGAGGAACACGCGGCCAGCCCCAGGGGCGCCCACAGCAAAGTCTGCGCGGCCGTCGTTGTTGATGTCGCCCACGCCGTGCACAGAGGCGCCGACCTGGGGGGCTGTGGTCTGGCTGAGCAGGATGTACCCGGTGCCCTGGTGCTCTGCCAGGTCCAGATCGATGTTGCTGGGCAGTGCGCTCACGTTCCACTTGTGCCCGCGCAGAATGTACGTGCAACCGAGGCTCGAGCTGTCATCGTCGGGAGCGCCCATGAGAACGTCGTCGAGGCCGTCGTCATCGATGTCGCCCAGTGCGCCAACGGACCTGCCCAACAGCAGAGATGTCGTCTGGGAGTGCATAACAAGTGATCTGTGCTCTGTCGGACTGTCCGCGACGAGGGTCGACGGCCACTGGCCAGACGCGCCGAGGAGCGCAGTGCACTGAGAGGCCACCGAAGGAACCGTGTGGCAGAGCACGACGTCATCGATACCATCGCCATTGACATCGCCAGCCCGAGACGACGCGACAGCGCCAGAGGACTGGAACTTGTACTTGGCGAGCGCGTTGGCGTAGACGAGGCACGTGCGGACAGCAGAGGCGGCCTGCGGGGCAGTGCTGACCACGAGGGAGCGGGGCCACACAGCAGAGCTGTTGCGGCTGCCAAACACCACAAAGTACCGCGCGTAGTTCACCCTCAGGCGAGACGGCAGGCCAACAATCACGTCAGGGGCTCCGTCAGAGTCGATGTCTCCTGCGCCAGAAACGGACATCCCCGCCATGTCGCCCTCCCGCTCGCCCTCGACGGCGACGACGCCGCTGTCTCTGCTGAGGTCCAGCGTCTCCCCAAACGACGCGCGGCCAAACACAACGAACGCCGAGCCGGCACGGTACCGGCCCCCGGGCGACAGCAGCGCGCTGCCCACCACGAGGTCGCCGACGCCGTCCCCGTTCACGTCGCCCGCTCCGCCCATCCGCTCTGCGCCCCGCACAACGAACCCTCCGAACGGGAACAGCGACGGCGCTGCGCTCACGTCCACGACGTCGGGCCACGCTGCGCCACGCCTCCCCAGCAGCACCGCCACCTGGCCGTCGGCCCGGGCCACAGCCAGGTCCCCGCACTTGTCGCCGTTGACGTCCCCCACGCCCGCTGCCCACGCCCCCGCCCCAACGACAGCAAACGACCGCGTCGCGTTGCCCACACTGTACGTGTCCCTCGGCCACGCCGCTGCCGCCGCTGCGCCCCGGACGCGCCCCAGCACCACGTACGCGCGGCCCCCGCCGCACACGGCAACGATGTCGCCCAGGCCGTCGCCGTCGACGTCGCCCGCAGACGCCACGGCGACGCTGGCGGCACCCCCGGCGCACTGCGGGGCGTCGATGCGGTGCCCCGGCGACGTGGCGAGGCGGGTGCGCTGCGACAGGGGCCCCAGCACCACGTGGATTGCCCCGTGCCCCGCCGTGACGACGTCCCCCACGCTGTCGCCGTCGACGTCCCCAGCGGCTGCCGAGACGGAGGCGTCGTACACCAGCGGATCAGCCGAGATGGCCAACGTGTAGCCGGCGCCGCTCGTTATGACGTCGTCGAGCGTTTGGTGACCGGGCCACGTGGCGCCGGCGTAGTGGTAGCGACCCAGGGCGGTGGCGCAGCTGAGGAGCAGAGCAAGGCAGCTGCTCACGTGTATTCGGGGTCGCCACGAGTTCAAGACAGGCATGAGGTGCAGTGTTTGGAGTGTGTGCTCCTGTGCGTCTCTCCTGTGTTTCTGAGCCTTTCTTTCCTGCTGTGATGTCCGCGTGAAGGGAAAAAAAGGACGAAAATTCAGAAGGTGAGAGCTGAACATAATTGATTCAGAAAGAGTCGAGAATGCAGTGTGGGATGTATTCGTATGGTTCTGAAGCAAGGAGTTGTTTTCTGGCTGCCCGCAGACGGATGGAAAAATGGTGCGGGGTGGTGAGGAAAGGTGAGTTGTATCAGAGAATCCCAGAGTTTTGCACAAACACGCCCAGTTGTGGGTTTGCATAACTACTACATTTCTTCCTTTAATCATTATCTACCATGAGCCTCTTCATCATCAACACAACATTATATGATTGATATCATTGTCCGATGCAGCACGCATGTGGAGCACGTGACCACGGCAAAAGGAGTGACCCAGAGAAGGACCGAGGAGACCTTCCGAAGGCTGGTGTGCATGATGACAAAGAGTTGTCTTCCACCAACTTTACGAAATTGGATATTGAAAATTTCCTCTATCCGAGCAGTACACACCGTCCAAAATTCTACTGTCTGTGCTGAAATCCTGTGATTGGACGGTGTTTCAGTATCGATACCCATATGTGGCTCCAAAAACAGACAGCACTCGAGCAAAAGGACAACAAATTTGATTGACTATTCCGGCAGCTCGTCCCTCTCAAAGACAAGGTTATCCTCCCACCTACATGAATCACATTCCTCCACAAGTTTGAATCCCATCTGGGACATATCTGCAGGGAGCAGCATTAGTATGCGATTGGCCTTTGGAACCACCGTATTACTACATTTCTTCATGTCCTCCTTTCCTCCCGAGTCGTCCGTGTACATCCTGATGAGTTGAACCTCCATCATGATCTTTTTCACTCTGCGGAGCAGCTGCCCAGCGGACTTGACCACCTGCGAATGGCCCGAGTGCTCTCTCAGCGTCCCAAAGGTCAGGTGAGCAAACACACATCGAGGTCGTGGCCCTGCGCGTCGATTTTCATGTACTCGACCTCGTCAAATGGCAGCGCCCTGATGAAGTGCTCGAGGCGCATAGTAGGGACCCACACGGACCCGCTCGCCTTGAGCCCCTCTGTGAGGTACGCCTGAGGGCACCATTGTCAGCACTCGTGTGGTGAGTGCTCTCCCTACCTTGGAGCCAGGCCACGTGTTCACCCACTCGCCGAACCTGCAGAGGGTGGGATTGGTGTAGGACGCGGTTTGCGCTGAAATCAATTGATTGCTCTCGTCTGAATTCTGACCCGACTGGATCCACGGGGTGCAGCGACGAGGACACGCGGTTCTGCGTCATGTAGAACCTGCTGGCGCCGTCCACCGTGCTGATGGCCACGGGCATCACGATCATCCTGGGGTGTCGCTTCTCCTGCGGCCCCAGAACGGCACAACAAACAACACAAATTCCGAAGTTTGTTGAAAAATGTTGAAAAATGGTGCACAGTTCCCGCGACGCACGTTCATCACGCGGACCTCGACGAGGAGCGGCTCGAAGGCCACGACGCCGAGGCTGGGGTCGGCGTCGAGCCGCGGGTACGAGCGGGAGCCCGTGGAGGCGCCGACGTCGAGCATCACGCGCGTGACGCCCGCAGGGAACTCGATGCGCGGCACCGAGGGCGCCGAGGGGCTTCCGCAGGCACCACCGCTGGCGCACGCACCGGTGTCGGCCAGGGCGGCGGCAGAGAAACTGAGGAGGAATAGAGACCACACGGCCACCATCGAAGTGCGAACCTGCCGCTCTCGAGAGAATCTCCGAGACGAACTCGAGGGTCAATCGAATGCCATGCCGTTGTCCATTGGGCTCGCTATACATTGTCAATGGCTCTGTAGTTTAGTGGTAAAATACCTGTTTAGGGTACAGGTGGCCCCGGTTCGATTCCGGGCAGAGCCCAAATATTCTCTCTTTTGTTTTCACAAAATACCAAAGGTTTCATTGTCTGTGCACCAAGTGTTCGTTCATCACCGCGTCTCACCAGTCCATTCCACGCCCGGCAGCCACGCTCTACGGCAGCGCTGCAGGACGACCCGTTGGTGAGCGCCAACAGGAGAGGCAGGGGAGAAAGAGAGAGGCAGGGAGAGAGAGAGAGAGAGAGAGCAGACTGGGCGTACACGACGAGAGCTGCACTTCCTTGGACCGGCCCAGTATCGTGGCGGCAGGGGTCGCTGTCGGGGGCACGCGCAGCGACGACCTCACGCCGTTGATAACGCGCAGGCTCTCGAACAGCGGCATCTTCTCTGCGGGGTGCGCAAGGGAGGAGAAATATCCCCCACGGGTTCAGCGTTTGAATCGAAGATTGGGGATCAATTGAGTTGGGGCACCGTGGTAGTCCATCTGGAGGACCCGGAGGTACTCCTCCTGCTGCGCCCGGAGGCGCTCTGCCCGCGCGCACAGCTTTCGCATCTTGTCCGAGAGCACTGCGTCGGCCTCCCTCTCCCTCTCGGAGCCCCCGTCCTTGTGCTCCGCCTTGATCCCCCTGACTAGCTCCTGCAGCACGCGGGCCACTGCACGGTGAAATTCTAGAATTAGATGCAGGAAAAAAGAGGAAGGGAAGCTGTCACGGATCCGGATGAAGAAATGAATGCATGAAAAATGATTAAGATAGCTGGGAAGCAGATGGAATCAGAGGCAGATCCATCATAGAATCAGTTGATCAGAGCGTGCTGTGTTGGCTGTGCCCACCGCTCGCAGCGCACCGTACTCGAAGAGGTAGGGGAGCGTGAAGGTGATGGCGTCGGAGAAGCCCGGGAGGCAGAAGGGGTGCTCGGTGCTCTCGAACTGCCTGATCTCGATGCGGCGCTGGCCGACGACGGCGACGGCCGCCTTGTTGCCCACCTGGTCGCCGTAGTTGGGCGCGCTGAACACCGTCACGACGGGCGGCACCCCCGTCGTCCTGGCCTCGGGGAAGTGCCTCCCGAAGCCCTCCTGCTGCACCTCGTGCCCGCGGATGACGCACGCCAGGCCGTTGGCCCGCAGGAACCGCGAGACGGCCAGCGGGCCGTAGAGGTACCCGCGCGAGACGCGCCCCGCCGTCTGGCGGCACCAGTCCGAGCGCTGCCACGAGGCCCGCAGCTGGCCCGGCGCCTCCTTCATCAGCGAGCCCCAGAGCACGTCGCACATGACGCCGCTCGCGGGCACCTCGACGAAGCGGTCGACGGCGTCGAGGTCCCCGGGCGACGCAAGCGCCGGCGACAGGCCGCCGTGCACGCAGAAGCACTCGCCAAACTGCGCCCCGCGCACGACGGCCGCCAGCGGCAGCGAGTCGAACAGCAGCTGAAACTCGTTGTAAATCGTCTGGTCGTACTTGCGCAAGCCTGCGAGAGCCGGTAGGGGGGGAGAGAGGAAGAAAAACGGACGATCAGTGCATTTTCGCTGCACCCAGGAAAAGGTGTGTGCACATTCTGTGCGGAACGTCATGCAGGATGACGTGAGGCGCGACTCGTGGTTGCCGCGCAGTAGGAAGAAGTAGTTGGGGTAGCACAGAGCGTGGGCTATCAGGTAGAACACGACCTCGGTCGAGAAGAAGCCTGCAAACGCAGCAAGCAAGCGACCGGCACGAAATCAGAATGGAATCAGAGCTACGAAAATCTGTCGAAATCCTGTGTCTGGCCACGTGCCCCTATCTACATAGTCGCCGAGGAACAGGTACTTGTTGGTCTCGCTGGGCGCCCCGACGGCATCGATCATGGCGGCCAGGTCGTAGAACTGCCCGTGGATGTCCCCGAAGACTGCGCGCACACGCAATCGTGATTCCACGGAACCCAAGAAATCAGGGCGCGATATTTTTGTCCCCCCACCCGGGGCGAGATACTCACTGACGACAGGGACGCTGACGCGGATGACGTTTGGCAGCGACGAGAACAGCTCGCGCGCCGAGCGTATGAGCCGCAGGGCCGCGTCTGCGCAGAGGCGGCCCTCGCGTGCCAGGTGCTTGCGGAGCATGGGCACGACGGGCACCTGCTTGCCGAAGGGGAAGAGCATCGACTCCTCGAGCCCGCGCGTCTCGGGCACCGCGACGCCCTGGGGGGGGGCCGCAGCTGTCAGGACTGCGGGGGGGAAATCGAAGTGACGGTCGCGGGGGCGCACGGGGACGGCACGGTCGCTGGCGCTGGGGGTGTGGGGCAGGCTGCCGGACCGCTGCGTGCGGCATTGCTCCGGGGGCGTGTGCGGCACGCGCCTCGCGTGGCCCAGCATTACACGGCGACGCGTCAAGAAGTTTCTTTATGCCCACACAGATACCCGAATCTGGGCTGTCTCTGCCCAGAATATCTGGCAGATTTCCACTCCCCGAACCGGCAGGTCCAGCCCGGGCACAGCGTTGATCCCCCAAACTACGATTGTTAGTACTCGAGTGTGACTACAACCAAATTAAGTCTTCTTGTTGGTGAGAAGAATATGGCAGATATCACCATATCAAAATATCTTGTTGATATCGAGATTATTCTTCGGCTCGAATCCAACATTTACCGCAAAACACGGGCTGTGAGAGATGGATTCGGTGCTCGAGGGCACCGTGGGCTCCAAGGCGGGCATGCAGGGCGTGGACCTCGACGACGTCAACGACTTCATCGCCAGCATGTCCTCGGGCACGCGCTACCACGCCAGCGCCGAGCGCCGCCGCGCCCGCACTGCCGCCCGCGTCGCCGCGCTGCTCGCACGCCTCCGCTCGCTGCCCCCCGACTGCCCCGCCGCCCGCCGCCGCGCCGACGCCGCCCTCGAGCGCCTCGAGGCCTCCCGCGACCTCGCCAGCGTCTTCCTGCACATCGACATGGACGGTGCGGCCCCCCGCAGTTGCCGCAGTTGCTTCCGCGTCGATTCCGTCTTTTTTGCGGCAGAAAAATCCGCCTGAGATGCGTTCGGCACCAACAAGCTATGCGAGCCCGGGTGTTGCCTCACTCAGCCTCGAATACACCCTCCCTTAATCTGCCCTGTTTGCTGCCAGTCGGTGCTGTGGGTCGCGTTTCAATTCAATTCAATTGATATTTCGAAACCAAATTGCACTCCTCTTGTTCCCCTGCGCCTTACCGTCCGCCACTCGCCCCTCCTCCTCCCCCCAGCGTTCTACGTGGCCGTCGAGGTGATGGATGAGCCGTCGCTGAGGGGCAAGCCGGTCGCGGTGGGCTCGCTCGACATGCTGCAGACGAGCTCGTACGAGGCCCGCCGCTGCGGCGTCCGCGCAGGCGTCCCGGGCTTCCTGGCCCTCCACCTCTGCCCCGCCCTCGAGATCGTTTCTCCCCGGATGCAGCGGTCCGTCCTGCTTGCCTGCAGTCCCCTCCGGGTCCCGTCTGTGTCGTCGTTGCTCTCTGTGTGTTCTCGATGCACTGTGTTCTCACATCGCTGCCCGCGTTCGCTTACGCAGCTACAAGGAGATCAGCGTGTGCATCTCGCGGATACTCGCGGAGCACGACCCGGGCCACAGGATGCTCTCGCTCGACGAGGCCTCGCTCAACATCACGCGCTGCGTCCGCGAGCTCGGCCGCTCGCCGCTCGACGTCGCCGCGGACATCCAGGAGCGCGTGCGCTCTCTCGGCCTCTCGTGCAGCGTCGGCGTCGCGCCGACCGATCTGCTCGCCAAGGTCTGCGCAGAGGTCCGCAAGCCCGGCGGCGTCTTCGTGCTGCCCAGCGACCGCGAGGCCGTCGTCGACTTCTGCGCCCCGCTGCTGGTCTCGCGCGTGCCCGGGCTCGGCAGGGGCCTGCTGGCCAAGCAGCTCGCGGCCCTCGGCGTCCGCACGTGCGGCCAGATCGCGGTGGCCCGCGAGGTCCTCGCGCAGCTCTTCCCCGAGCGCACGCTGCGGTCCCTGCTGGCCGTCAGCCTCGGCGTCGGTTCGCTCGCCGGCGGCCACGGGGGCTCGAGGAAGAGCGTCTCGCGCGAGAGGACGCTGAGGGAGCTCTACGGCGAGGAGGGCGAGCTGCAGGGGCACCTCAGGGGCCTCTGCGAGGAAGTGGCCAGGGAGCTCGCGGCCGAGGGCAAGGCCGCCACTGCCGTGACGCTTAAGGTCAAGGACGCGGACTTTGAGACGCACAACGCGTCGCGGAGCCTCGACAGGCCATCGGCCGACGCCACGGAGATCTACGAGGCGGCCCTGGCGATGTTGCGGGCGCACGACGAGCGCAGCGTGCGGACGATAGGCGTCAAAGCGTTCCCTCTGGTGGACGCGCCTGAGACCGAAGAGGGCAGCGGCAGCAGTAGCGCTTTTAGCGTCGAGGACAGCTTTGGGGCACTCGACTCGTCCCTGTCGTCTGACCTCTGAACCTCCTGTCCAATTCACTCAGGTAGTGCACCCTCTTTTGGAACAGCCTGTTGGCTTGTAAATGATGCCTCTGTGCTTCGTTCCCCATCAGTGCGGAGCGAGAGGTTCGTGCAGAGTTGAAGGGGAAAAGCCAGAACTCCACTTTGGCATAAAACGGATAATGAAGCCCAGAAGCACCTCAGTACGCTTTTAAATCAGAAGCACTTCTAGGAATGCTCCAATATAGCATGAGAAGAGTTTCTCAGTGTTGGCCAGGCACAAAAAGTCAATGCATACACAACCCCAATTATGCCAAGGAAAAGTACGTGTACCCTGCTGACCCATTCTCTCTCTGAACACTTGGAAGAAGGACCCATCATGGTGTGGCATTTATCTGGTGATTGGGCCGAGCGTTGAGTGAGATTCAGCAACATGCTATGTGGGGCCCCAGACAGACAAATTAATCTTGTGCTCAGTTCAATCAGTGTGATGTCACTTTATTCGAGTTTCTCCAAAAACAATCAAGAATCTCCGTTGGCACACCAGGCTCGGCCGATCCCTTAGGCGCGCTTTTTCCCGGCCTCGATCCCTGGCCAGTGGCCACCCCTGAGCCCCGGTCAGCGCTGGCGCGGACTGGCGCGCAGTGATACGAGAGTTCCGGCAACGTCACGTCTCTGACATCATCGGGGCCCCCCGCGATCGCAAGAAGATATTTTTCTCGGTGTCTCTTGTCACACACAAACAACACCCAACACGCTCGCGCGCGCTGGTGGGCACGCCGCAACCCCTCGCACCCCACACGCCCTCCCCGACACCCTCCCGCACCGCTCGGGACCACTCACCCGCCGCCCGCCGCACAGCCGCCCGCGCAACGACCGCTCGATGCCCGAGATGAGCAGCGCCGCTCAGCAACCGACCCGCCGAGCCCCGCGGGCCCTGACGATCACACGCCAGGTCCCCACGGTTCCGGCGCCGACTGCGGGCTCTCCGCAGCCCGCAGCGTCTCCCACATCGCCGGCAGCGCCCGCGAGCCCCGCGTCTGCGTGCGCCACGCCGCCGACGGCCGCCGCCCCGCGGGCCGACGCCCCGCAGGCGCCCGCTGTCGAGCTGCCCAGCGTCCCCGTGGGGCCGTTCTACGTGCAGTGGCCGCCGGGTGCGTTCGTGGCAGGCCCCGCGGCGGCCGGCCCGGGGTGCCCGGGCGACGTGGGCGGCGTCCCCGGCGACGTGGCGAGCGCGTATTACACGTACCCCGTCGTGTTCGCGCCGATGCTGGCGGCGCCCTGGGGCCCGCACGGCGCGGGCGGCGTGGGCGTGCACCCCGCGGCGGCCGCGGGGGCGATGGGCCCGATGGGGCCCGTGCAGTGGTGGCCCGTGGCGCCGTGGCCAGCGCCCTACGTCGACGCCGACAGCGCGGGCGACGCGGCCGCGTACGAGACGGGCGAGGCCGAGGGCTGCGAGGGCGACGGGCAGGGCGCGCGCGAGGGCGACGAGGGCGAGTGCCCCGAGGAGGCCGAGGGCGAGGGCGCGCTGCCCGCGTACGTGCAGGCGCAGCAGCAGGCGAGCATGTACGCGTACCAGCAGCAGTACTACCGGCAGCTGCAGGCCCTGCAGGCCCAGCAGCAGTACCGCGGGCCCCTGCACCCGCAGCAGCCGCAGCAGTTCTGCCCCGTGCTGCCCGCCGACCCGCAGGTGCGCCCGCCCTGGGGCTGCTGGCTCTGGCGGGCTCTGCGCTGAACGCTGTCCGCTCCCCCTCCCTCCCCTCGCAGTACCTGCAGGCGGCGTATGCGCAGGGCTACCCGCTGGTCCAGGGCCCCTACGTACCCCAGCCGCTGCAGCAGCCCCCGCGCCAGCGCCAGGGCCACAGGCCCCGCGGGTACCACGGCGGCGCGCAGCAGCAGCAGCAGCAGAGCGACGCGGAGCTGCTCGCCGAGGTCGAGGCCGAGGAGCGCGCGCACCAGGAGTACCTGCGCTACGCGCGCGAGAAGGAGAGGGCAGCGCAGGCGAAGCTCGCGGAGGCGGCCCGCCAGCGCGAGGCCGCCGATGTCGAGGCCTGCCGCCAGCGCGAGGCCGTCGAGGCCGAGGCCCGCCGCCAGCGCGAGGCCGCAGAGGCAGAGGCACGCCGCAAGCGCGAGGGCGAGGCCGAGGCCCGCCGCCAGCGCGAGGCTGCAGAGGCAGAGGCCCGTCGCCAGCGCGATGCCGCAGAGGCAGAGGCCCGCCGCCAGCGCGAGGCCACCGCCGCCGCCGCCGCTGCAAAGGTGGGCGCGAATTCGCGGGATTGCAATTGAATTGAAATCGGGCGCAGGCCGCGGAGGAGCAGGCGCGGCTGAAGGCGCAGCGCGAGGAGGAGGAGCGCAAGCGGGCCGCGGAGGAGGCGGAGCTCGCGAGGCGCGAGGCCGAGGAGGCGCAGCGGCGCGAGGAGGAGCGCAAGCGCGCGGCCCGCGAGGCCGAGAAGCTGCGCAGGCAAAACGCGCGCGAGGAGCGCGAGCGCGAGCGCCAGCGGCGCGCGGAGGAGGAGGCGGCCGCGCGCAAGGCGCAGGTGGAGGCCGACCACCGCCTGGCCGAGGAGCTCGCGCGGCGCGAGGCCGAGGAGATCGCCGCAGAGGCCGCGCGCAGGGCAGCGGCCGAGCGCTTCGTCCCGGCGGTCAACCCGCGCGGCAAGGAGGCCCGCAAGGCCAAGCAGCAGCGCAAGCAGGCCGGCGCCCCCGCCGCCGTGGAGGCCCCCGCGTCCTCGTCCGTGGCCAAGGCGCTGCTTCTGCAGCAGAAGGCCGCGAAGCGGCACAGCGGCAGCGCTGCTGCGGCTGCGGCTGCGGCTGCGGCTGCCGTGGCCCCGTCGAGGACGCCCGAGGCCTCACAGGAGGCGGCGGCGCCGTCGCAGGCCCCGCGGGCCGGGGAGGGCGAGGCGGTGCCGACGGGCATCGACAGGGAGACGGCGGAGAAGATCAGGCGGCTCGTGGCCGAGAGCGCGTCGCCCGTGCGGCTCAGCGTGCTGCCCGTCGAGTTTGAGCGGCGCTACGGCCGCGCGCTGTGGCACAAGCCCGCGCACACGACGCTGGCCAAGGAGGTCGCCGCCATCGGGGGCCTCGAGGTCAGCGGCGCGGGCGGCAAGGCCTGCGTGGCGCTCGCTGCGCCCAAGCTCGACGTCGAGGAGCGCTGCGCGTCGCTCGACGAGCGCGCGGCCGCGATGGCGCGGCAGGGGCGACTGGGCCGAGAGCGCGCGGCTGCTGGCCCGCGCGTCGTCGCTCTGCGAGATCAGGTGCACGCCGCGCCTCGTGGCGCTCGCCCGCGCGCTGGTCGAGTGCGGCAGGCACACGGAGGCCCGCGCGAGGTGCGCAGAGGCCCTGGAGCTCGACGCCGAGTGCAGGCCCGCGGCGGGGCTGCTCGCGCGCGCGCTGTGCGGGCTCGGCAGATACTCCGAGGCGGCGCGCGCCGCGTCGAGGGCGGGGCCGCTGGAGGACCTCGACGCCGCCGAGGCGATGGTCCACGTCAGCCAGCACGAGGCCGCGCACACCGACGCCGTGTCGTACGCGAGCCACGTGCTCGACGCCTGCGCGGGCGACGCCGTGGCGCCGAGCCGCGTGCGCGTGCTCGTGCTGCGCGCCAAGTCGCTGGCAGCGACGGGGCGCACCGCCGAGGCCATCGCGGACCTCGAGGCCGCGACGCGCGACAGGGCCGCGCACGGCCTCGACTACCCCGACGCGCTGCTGGAGCTCTCGCGCGCGTACGCGGCCGCGCGGAGGTTCCAGGACGCGCGACGGACGTACAAGCTGCTGCTGGCCGAGGACCCGGCCAACGCGGGGGCGCAGGAGGGCGTCGCTGCTCTGCCGCGCGGGCACTACGCGACGCTCGAGGTCGCGTGCGACGCCGACGCGGAGCAGATACGCGCGGCGTACATCCGGATGGCGCAGCTGTGGCACCCCGACAAGCACTCGCACGCGTCGGACGAGGAGCGCGCGCACGCAGAGGCCGTGTTCAAGTCGGTCAGCAGCGCGTACAACGTGCTGCGCAGCCCCGAGAGGCGCCGCGTGTACGATGCGGAGCTCGTGACGGGCGGCAGCGACGGTGCCGGCAGCCAGAAGGCGGCGGCGGCGCACGAGGGCACGAGGCCCGCCAGGGGCCCGCGTGCTGCGTACGAGGACGAGATCGATCCGTACGAGCTCTTCCGCGCGATGCTCGGCACGGGTGTGCTGCCCTCCCAGCAGCGCGGGTTCCCGAGGCCGTCGCCCGTGCAGCGCTGGTGAGGGCGGCGAGGGAGCGACGGGCTGCGAGTCCCTGCGCGTCGGAGGGGAATAGTGGGCGCGGGGGCCGTGCCCTTCGAGGCCCCCCTGAGGTCTGCGGCGACGCACACGCGAAGGGAGTCTCCGGAGTGGATGTGGGGTGGGTGGCAGTGGCGGTAGTGGGTGGGCGCCACAGTACAACAGGACAGACGAGAGACAGCGCGGGGTGAGCGGAACGAATGGGAGTGTGGCGACCAGTATTCAACACACACAGACAACAAGCCAACAGCGAGTGGTCCACAGTTCCGTTTGTTCATAACCATTCGCCTCGGCATCGAAATGGATGTTTCAAAGTCATCGGCGGGAGCCGTGTGTGATCCTGTAGTGAAGGATGGATTGCGAGTAGTTCGTGCTTTATCCGAGGTGCGCTCCCTGCCCTGCTAAGGGAAACCCGGTTGTTGTGTTCAGGGTCTTCTCTGAGAAGACAGCTCGGGGTTCAGTTCGGCCCCCCTTTATGGAATCAGACGTGAGTTCTCTCCAGTAGCCTACAGAGAGAGGTGATGGAGCGCCTCGTAGCCACGGACGCTGTCATTGATCATGCCTGGCCTCGCACTCAGAGCAGGCTTGGAAGTGCTGGCGTATCTCCCTCACTGTTGCCGACCACGGCTGCCCTATGAAGAACGACTGCAGCACCTCGGGGGGCTGCGGCTTCGAGTAGAGGCAGTCGCTTTCGGCAGCGAGAACAGGGCGCTCTCTCCGCCACTCTGCGATGCCCAGGTGGCGGTCAACGGGCTGTGAACCGCTTCGTCGCACGCAAGAAACGCTTCACCAGGAGCTGGCGCCCTTCCATCCGCAGAATTCAGTTGTCACAGGGATGAGATTTGCTCAGGGGAAGATATTTTGTTGCGCAGATATCTCAAAAACACACAACGCGATGGAGGAGCGCGACCTCAAGCGCCGCCGTGTGCTGCACACCGTGGAGCTCACGGCCGACGAGGAGGCCCTGTTCGGGCTGCTGCTCGACGTGGCGCGGTCCACGGGCTTCAGCCTCAGCCTGCGCGCCGCCGGCGGCTGGGTCCGCGACAAGGTGCCCTCCCCCTGTCCTCCCAGTCCTCCCACAGCACCTGCCAGTGGCCCACTGCACGGTGGCAAGATGGCACAGCGCACTGCTGCGTGTGTGTCCCTCTTTTTCTTTGTCGCTGCGCTTGCAACTGTTGCCTCTCTCTCTCTTCACTGCTGTGTTGCGGTCTGCTGCGCTCTCTGTCTGAATCAACTGTTGCCTCTCTCTCTCTCTCTCTGGCTTTACCCCCTCCCCCAACACGAGTGGCCTGCGCCTCCCCCCATGCTGAGCGGGGTTGCGGCAATATGCTGCTGTGCTTCCCCCACCCCTCCACTGCCACCGCTGCGGATGCGTTGCGCACGCCATGGGCCTCTGCAGTCTGTGTTCTCAGTGCTCCCTTCCCCCTCCACTCGCTTGTGCGGTGCACCGAGACTGGAGAGGGGGAAGGGAGTACCCACACTGCCCTACTCCGTGTCTGCCTCGCTCTGAGCGCTGCTGCGGTGCCTCGATTGGGCGCGCGTGTTGCGCTGATTCAATTGTGCTGTGCTGTGTGCCCTTCCACGCCGGGCCCTGCACTGCTCTCTCACGGCACGCGGGGGGCAGCTGCTGGGGAGGCCTTCGACGGACATCGACATCGCGCTGGAGGACTGCTCGGGGGCCGAGTTCGCGGGGGCCGTGGCCCGGCGGCTGGGCAAGGACGAGCCCGCGGTCATCCGTGCCAACCCCGAGCAGAGCAAGCACCTCGAGACGGCCACCATGCGCGTGCCCGGCGGCATGTCCGTCGACTTTGTCAACCTCCGCGCTGAGGAGTACGCAGACCGCTCCTCCCGCATCCCCACCGTCCGCCGCGGCACCCCGCTCGAGGACGCCCAGCGCCGCGACCTCACCATCAACGCCCTCTTCTACGTGCGTCCTCCTCTCCTCTCCTCTCTCCTCATCCTCCTCCTTTCCCACTGTCGAGCGCTTTCGCCCGGCTGCGGAAACGACGAGCTGGGATGCTGGGGACCGGGGACACTGGGACTGGCTTCGTTTGCTGCGGGAGAAGTGTCTTTGCCTCTTCCGCGAGCTCGGCGCTCTTTGTTTCTGCGCGTTTTCCCCCGCGCTAGTTGGCGGCATGCTGGCGCACTTCTTGTGGCGCACTATCGAGTGTACGGCCTTCCGTGCCGGCCAACTCTCGCTGCGCTGCACACTCGATCTGGTGCTGTGCACGCTTGGGCAACTCTATGCCGCTGGGGGCCATTTGTGGCGTCGTCTGCTCTCTCTCTCCCCAACCCGACTGAGCGCCCTTCACTGGCAACAGAACCTGCACACGAGGGAGGTGGAGGACCTGACGGGCAGGGGCGTCAGCGACCTCAGGGAGGGCCTCATCCGCACGCCCCTCGAGCCCCTCGTGACGCTCGAGGACGACCCGCTGCGCGCCCTCCGCGCCGTCCGCTTCAGCGCCCGCCTGGGCTTCCCCTTCGACGACGCGCTCGCAGCCGCCTCGCGCGACCCGCGCGTCACGGGCGCCCTCGCGCAGAAGATCAGCCGCGAGCGCATCGGTCACGAGGTCGCGCTGATGCTCGCGGGCCCGCGCCCGGGCTACGCGGTGGCCGCGCTGCTCGACCTCGGGCTGCTCGACGCTGTGCTCGCGGTGCCCACGGGCGCCCAGGGCGACGCGCTCGCGCGGCCCGAGTGGAGGCGCGAGGGCGCCGCGTGCGTGCGGCAGCTCGAGAGGGTCGTGGCCTCGCGCGGCGGCGAGCGCACGGCGGCGCAGATGCTCGCGGCGCTGCTGTGGCCGCTGCGCGCGTGCACGTGCGCGGGCGACAAGCGCCGGCCGGTGCCGCTCGTGCAGCACGTCGTCATGGGCTCCCTGAAGCTCTCCAACAAGGACCTGCAGAACGCCGACCTCCTGCAGAGGTCCGCAGAGGACGCCGTGGCCCTGGCCGCCGCGCCGGCGGCGCCCACGAGGGGCAAACTCGGCATGGCTGTGCGCCGCGCTGGGGGCGAGTGGCCGCGCGCCCTCGAGCTCGCGGCCGCGTCCCAGATGCCGCTCCCGCCTGTCCCCACGCACGACTCGCTGCCCTCGGACCCCCGTGCGCCTTCACCGTCGGCCAGCAGCGAATTTTCCCGCGGACTTTGTGCTTTCTGCGGGTTTTTGTTCGAATTCGGGGGGGCGAGGCAACGCGGGGCGCTTATCGGTGGATTACCGCGACGCAGTGGACGGCCCCGAGGCGGAGGTCCTGGCGAAGTACGAGGCCCTCGCGAGGCAGACGAGGGAGATGGGGCTCGAGGGCGCCGGGGACGAGCGGCCCGTGTTCAGCGGCAAGGACCTCGCGGGCGGCGTCTTCGCGGGCGCGCGGCCCGGCGCGTGGCTCGGGGCCGTGCTCGACCGCGAGCTCGAGTGGCAGCTCGACCACCCGGGCTGCACGCCCGACGACGCCCGCGCGTTCCTGCTCTCCTCGTGCTCTGACCTCGTCCCCCAGCAGCAGCAGCAGAAGAGCAAATAGAGGGCTGGCTGGCCATGGCCAGCGGTGCAGCAGCGCTGCCGGGCACACGGGGGTCGCCGGAATTAGGTGGCCCCTCTGTTCACTGCGCGGTTTTCGTGCGCGCGGTTTCCGTGGCCGTGGAAGATGCACTCTGTTCCGATTGGGTCCCCGCATTTGCGCTCCCGCAGACATCGAGCCCGTCCGGCTGGCCGGCTCAAGAGATTTCGACGCTACCCAGGAGGCGCGGGCGCAGCCCCGGCACACAGCGCCGGGGGCGCAGTCCGCGTGCGCGAGACACGCAGGGCCCCACCGGCTATGAACGTCTCTTGCGGCGCTGACACGGAAACGCTACTCTATCCGGCGAATTCGGATGCGTGCCAAAGATAGCGTGCACCTGCGTCATGGTGCACGGCGACGGTTCTGCACCTCTACGTGGCGCGTCACAGACCGGTTTCCTGTAGCTTTTTTTCCTCTGTTCTTATTTTTTCCGCCAGTGCCCGAGAGAGACGCGTCCGTCGTTCCCCCAAGAGGTGCAGCGCCAGCCCAGCCCACAGGACACATGTCGGCGGGACCGCAGACGCAGCAGACGGGCGGCGAGGCGGTGGCGGACGCGAACCTGCGACGCATCGAGGCGGCGATGGCCGACGTGCTGCGCTGCGCCCGCGAGCACTCGGACGACGCGTGCCTGCTGGCAGACGCGGCCGCCTCGTGCGAGTCGCTGGCGCGGGCCGTGCGCCACGCGGCCTCGCGGACGCCGACCTCGGACCTCGTCGACGACGACTACGAGGTCGACGCGGACGAGACCCCGCGGACGCCCCGCGGGCCCGCGCGGGGCCTCGGGCTCTTCCGCGAGTGGTCGCGGTCGTCGCTGTCGCTGCTGCAGGACACGAGCCCCGTGGCCCTGCGCCGCGTGCCGACGGCCTCGACCAGCGCGTCGTCGCTGAGCGGCGCCGAGTCGTCGGCCGACTCGCCTGTGCACATGCTGGCAGCGCTGGGCGGCGACGACGACGAGCCGGCCAGGTACCTCAGCCTCAGCAGGAACAGGTGCACACCCACACACACGCTCACCCGCCCTCTCTCCCCCTCTATCGCACAGTGCGCTTTGCCCCTGTTGCCCTGTTTGGTCAATTTCACTGTTTTTCCCGTCGGGTTTTTCCGTCCTTTTTTCTCTGCCGTTTTCGGTGCGTCTCTGACACCGCCTGTGCGTCCGCCCCGCCCGGCCCCCGCAGGCTCCCGAAGCTCGACCGCTCCGCCGAGCGATGCACGTGCGTCCCTCGCTCCGCCGCCACCGCCTCTCTGCGTGTTTTGGCAATTTTATTTCTCCCCTCCCCGCTGACCCGATGAGATGTGGTGCACTGCACGCAGGTCTCCGAGCAGCCGGGAGTTCCGGCGGACGTTCTCGCCGACCAAGGCGGGCTGCCTGGCCTCCCCGGGCTCCGCGGTGGCGCCCGTGCCCACGATGCCCTCGCCCATGTCGGTCCACGGGCCCCCCTGCGCCTTCAGCTCGGCGTCGCTGGCGTCGCTGGCGTCGCTGGCGTCGGCCCCGTCGCCGCGGGCCGGCGGGCCGCCGCCGCTGCTCTGCACGTCGTCGTCGCTGCACGCGGCGCTGTCGTGCCCGTCGCCGACGTCGACGCGGGGGCGGCAGGCGATGTCGAGCTCCGCGCTCTCGCTGTCGCTGTCGCCGCCGCCGCTGTCGCTGCCGCCCGTCGCCCACGACTTCGCCTCCGCGGCGTCTGTGGGCCCCGCGCTCTCGGCGGCGCTGACGTCGGGGGCCTGCCAACGCGGCGTGCACTCGTCGTTGTTGTGACACTGCAGACTGTGTGCCATCCCCTCCCCTCTCGATACAGTGCCGGGGACACCACTTAGCTTGTGCGTCTTTCAATCATTTTATCACCGATGTCGCGAATTCAATTGATAACAATGAAGCCACTTGTATACATCTGAGACCTGCCCTCGGCACTGCTCCCGTTTGCGTTTGGAATTGCGGAGCAGAGAGAGGCAGGGCACAAAGGCAACTGTACTTGCCAGTCATAAGTGCTCGCAGCCCGTAACTCGCTGCTGCGTCTGCGTGAGGAGCCACGGGCCGGCCGGATGAAACAAACCCCTCTTGGGTGTCGCGCCATCGTGACATCAGAATTAAAAACAATATCAACAATTGTGGTTTTCTTTCTGAATCTACGGGGAAAATCTAGATAGCAATTATTCATAAGATTGACCCCGCAGCGCGCAAACAAACCGAATCAACTGCAGCCCTGTCCCCAGTCTGGAAAATGTCGTTCTACAAGTTCCCCCGCACGCCGCACTTTGCGGGCAGCACGGTCGACGGCGACGACGACCAGGTGCTGACGTCTGCCCAGGTGGCAGCGGCCCTGTCGTCGTGGCAGGCCCGTCGCCTGCGCGTCGTCGTGCAGGAGAAGATCGACGGGGCCAACGTCGGGCTGCACTATGACCCCGACAGCCCCGCGTGGCAGCCTCTCTGCCAGAAGCGCTCGGGCGTGCTGGGCCAGCACGAGCGGCCCCAGTACGACGTCTTTCGCACGTGGTCGCTGCAGCACGCTGAGGCCCTGCACGCCCTGCTGGGCCACAGCCTCGTCCTCTTTGGCGTGCGCCTCCCTCTCTGCCTTGCTCTCGCGTTCTCCTCTGGCAAGTATTGCCAAGTGCTGGCTCATCAGTTGGCATGGCATGTTCCGGAAAAAGATGAAGTGAAAACAAATGATAAATCACTAGCAGTCAGTTGTATTGGGAAAAGTCGCTCCCATTCAGCATTCCAATATTTCTTGATTCTATAATATGTAAATTTGACTGAAATCCAAAATTTCACAACATTATCTCTGGCTGTAGTCATATTAAACATGTCTGATTCTGAACCAACACTCCTTGTTTAGATTATATTGATCAAATCAGGATCTGATATGCGCAATCAAGCACGAATTAAGTGGGCTAGAAGACATCATATTGGATTCATAGATAAATTATGAATTCACTTGTGAAATTGAATATTTATAATCACATCTAATATCTAAAAGTAATATAAACATTTCAAACAATATACTCAAGAAATTGGATTTTGGAACATCTTGACAAAGATCAAGGTATATTAATCATCATTCTCTTTCAGCTGTAAGAATGCACTTGTGTGTTTCACCAGCATCAGCACAACTGCTTGTAGAGCATAAAACAGATCCTGGGGTATCTGCTGGAAACTCGAAGTGAAAAGACTTCCGAATCCATCCATCAAGGCCATGAATAATTCTATCCGGAATTCCTTGAATCTCATCTTTTGCCAGAGGATGCACAGATGTTCGTTTTTGCCTGGAGGAAGTGAGATGCAGAAATGAACAATGCACAAAACTGAGCAATGCAACTGGAGATCTGATCTTCTGTTAAGACCAACTGATGTGCAGTTTCTCTTCGAAGGCTCTGTTTATCTGTGCAATAAGTAATAAAATTGTAAATAATACATACTGTCTTGCATACACCAAAATGGCCATCACAAACAGAGTGACCATGATTTGGAGCAAAGAAATCCAATGATATGATACAATTCCGAGATCTCTGATGAACTTTTTCCTGAATTGCATTAGCTTGAGTCTATTTTATAATGGTGTACCTGTAACTTCATAAGCGTATAGATTATGTTCTTTGCCTTGAATCCTCCATCAGACCAGAAATGAAGTGCTTTAATTGGAAATGAAATAACATGACAGAGCTCATTCCATAGCCCATTGAGACCACACTCAGTGAATTTCCAATCATGTGATGCTGTTGCAGGAAAGTCGAAGTAGGACCATTTCTCAGGTATCAGACCCCAGACAGAGAACCCCAGATCATGCATCTTAAACAGAGCTGTCTCGTGGAACATAGTATAGTCCAGCACTATCAGTAGATGCCCATCTTCGAGAGTCTTCATTGTATGTGAATATACATCACGTTGCTCAAGTACTTTGGTAAGATGATCAATAATGAACAGTTCATCATCCTCAGTTGCAGTCTCCTCTCTTTGTAGAAGTCTATACTGTGTGCACATTGGGCATGCATATCTATTTGCCTAGTCAGATTCGACTCTTTTGAATATGTACCTATCAAACTTTGCAGGGTAAATTCGAGCAGAATGTACATAGTCAAAAAACTGAGTTCGTGCAAAGCAATGATCATAGGAGTGATCTGAACAATAGTGGTGATAGGCCTCAAGTCTACTCCCATAGTACAACCATCTTCGAGTTACCTTTCCAGAAACAACTTCTGAGTTTAGTATTATCCACTCTCGTAGATCAATTGCTTTTTGACCTGGATTTGCTGAGTTTGTTTATAATTATGTCTTACTTCTAAATGAAGAAAACCGTGTTTGGTCACCCAATTCATCAGGATCAGAACTGGTTCCTTCCATTTCCTCTTCCTATTATCAAGTTAAATGAATGATAAGATAATAACATACCTCCTCGATTTGCTTCATTTTTAGGCTAAGGGATTCAATGTCTGTACTCTTTTGCATTGTCTCTCTGTTGTTCTTTTGCTCTTGAAGCTCTTTGTGGGCTCTCTGTAAACTAGAGCAAGAAACACCAGTCATTTCTGAGCATTGTCTAAGTGATTGTTAGAATGTTATCTAGTGATAAGAAATACAATTGAGGCAAATCTGGATAAAGAGTGAGAGTTATTTTTGCTAACTCAGACTCTGAGAAGCCAATTTCTCTCAGATTACTGGTTGTCTGATGTGGGTTCACTGCAAGTGCTACTCCATATTCTATGCACAGATCCTGTTTTATGTTACTATAGTCTGAATAAAACCATACCTTGATCAGGCTAATTGGATTATCCCCTGCTCGCATATTGATATAGTTGATTACATCTCGTAAAATTGGTCGTGAATCCACCTGCTGTCCATAGGGCAATCCAGTTCCAATTGGTCTTCCTCTCTTAAAGGAAATATTGTCAGTAATCTGAATTCAATTGTCATACATACTTTTTTCGGTGGTTCTATGAGTTCTGGATTTGGTTCTGGTCCATATACATGTTTCTCCTTAAGGTGGGCCTGGAGGAAAATGTGTCAATTTGTTCCCAAATTTTAAGAGCGATTTAAATAGTATCTTAACCTAAATATTGAAGTAAGCAATAAAATGGAGGAACACTACTGCACATTTTTTGCACGTACGTTTTGAAGGCGTTCATTAGCAAGAACATGTGCCTTGCACAGAGGGACTTCCTGAGAGTTGGCGTCTTCCCACATGGGCTTCAGAGGCAGAAACACCACGAGCCACATCAGTGCTCGTACTCCTGGTGCCCTGCAGCTCTTGTGCGCGCACTGGTTTTGAGGATTTCCCATTGAAAGGAGGGGTTAGGTTTCTGCCCAAAAAGATATTGAGCTATCCAACGAAAAAATATCTGCCGGACATGTGAAGAAACACACAATGGAGCCACAGCACTAACAGAACAACACTGGCCACAAAGCAGCCAATCCCATTCATTACCTCTATCATATGGCTCACTGGCTTGGTGTCTGTTACAGCTCTGGCTCGTGTCTGTGTGACACTATGAATTATTCATGTGGTTCTCTCACATTTCTACCCAAGTTTTTTCGGTACAGGCCATGGCCTCGGTCGTTGGCAATTGCCATCCTCCGGCTCGTCCTCTTTGGCGTGGCCGTACCCTCTTGGCTCTCTTTCATGTTCGCCCTGGGCTGAGTTTCCGTCGGAGTTCATGTGCTCATCAATTGACGTGGCATCAGCCGTCAGAAATTGCCTCCAGGTCTCTTTTTTTTGTCTTCTTCGTGTGCGATATGTGTATGGGAGCCTCAGATGCCCGCACACAGCCAATTGAATGACTGTCTCCGCTGTGCAGGAGTGGATGTGGTCCACGCACGCGGTCAAGTACGACGCGCTGCCAGACTACCTGCTGGCGTTTGACATCATGGAGAAGGAGACCGGGGTCTTCTGGTCGACGCGGCGCATGCGGGAGGCCGTGGCAGCCTCAGGCGCCCCCGTGCAGTGCGTGCCCGTGCTGTGGGAGGGAGACGCGTCCCCAGGCCTCTCGGACGCCGTCCTCGCCCCGCTGCTCAAGAGCAAGTCCCGCTTCGGCGAGGAGCAGGTTGAGGGCGTCTACATTCGGGCCGAGAGCCCCGACAGAGTCGTCGAGCGCTACAAACTCCGGAGGCCCACCTTCTCCGCTGGGCGCAGGGACTTTGATGCTCACAAGGAGCGCAACTCTCTGGCCAGCGCTCGCGAACACAAATAATGGCGTCTTCCTGTTGGGTCAAACGCGGTGGGGTTCCATACTCAAGGCCGAATGAGTGGGGCCAGGGCCCGACATTTATTTCCTTGTGATACACTCGTTCCTCGAGGGTTCGAGGAGCACACCACGTCCTCGTTCTCCCCTCAGGGGAGCGGCATTCTGCACAAAGGCACGAGACGGAATGGGAGAAGTGTTGTGCTCAGCGCCACGAGGGTCGTGTCTTGTGTTGTTGTTACTTCTCACAGAGGATGCGGGAGGTGCTGGCAGCAGGGCCACCACCATTCCTCTTCACAGCAGCGAGATAGGTGTTCGACGACAAAAACAGTTATGAGGCGACAGATGCGATGACATCCGACAGACCACTCCCACCAACACCAGGAGGAGGCCACGCCACATGGGGCAGACGGTACTGCCGTGGTCACATCGAGCACAGGATCTCAGCCAACTTCCAGTTTCTTACGATGCGATTCGAGATGGGGATTTTGCGATATTTGCCAGGCAGATATCTAGATATCCGGAACTGCCAGGGCGAGATGTCCCTGTGCTCTGAGGGCTTTACTCTGTTTCTTACCTTCAGAAATCTCGTGGGCGCGAGCCTTCACGCACGCGCACGGAGGATTGCGTCGCGGTTCTTTTCTGGCGGTCCGTCTATGCGCACGCCAGAGCCCGCCCTACTGGGAATGGCTTCTGGTTTGTGCGAGGTTGTGCTGACATGCAGAGGACGCCGACGATGACGGAACGCCGTCCCCCATGGCGTCCGCTCGCTGGGGCTGCAGATTGCCAAGACCCGGCAGTGAGACAGCAGCAGAGGTGTCCGAGCCAGCACGTGCAGCTGTGCTTGCCTTGGTGCGGCATCTCGCACAGGCAGCTGAGTCCCTGGGAGATCCCCCCTGGAAGACGCTCAAGGCACTCTTGTGCTCTCGGGAGACTTGGATTCCGGGCTCTGGGTGGATGGTCGACAGGCTGGAATGAGTAGGTCAGTCACAGTTGGGACTTGTCTTTGGATTTGGGACAGAAATCCCTTCCATCAGCACCTACACAAGGCACAATGGTACAGGCTCAACCCCACGTTGAGAAGTGCAAATCAAGATTGTTGGCGGATTCCGGAGACTACCAGATAGGTCCTACAACGTCATTCGCTTCTCCCGCTGAACTACCAGGCATACACCTCCGCGAGGAGCCCCTTCACGCTGCAGGCGCTGCGCTGTAGCAGAAGGGGTCGGGGACCCTCCCCCGCCAGCCAGGGAAGCTGCTGTTGTCGTTGTCGTCCTCGTCCTCGTCCTCGTCCCCCTCGTGCGACGTGGGGTCGTCGTCTTCGAACACCCAAACGTGGATCCGCCCGCCGTCCTCGTCCTCGTCCTGGTCCATCTGGTCGCTCTCCTCACCGCAATACTGGGTGTCGCCCTCGCCCTCGGGCTGCTCCTCGTCCTCGCCCTTCACGGCGTCGTGCGTCCCGTCGTCGTCGCCCCACTACGACCACTGCTCCGTCATCTCCTCCTTGACCTGCGCCGTGGCCTCCTCGGGCACGGCCTCGGGGGCGGTCGACTGCGTCTCGTCGTCCTCAGCCTTGACGACCGCCAGCGTCTGGTCGTGCGGCGTGGGGCGGGCCACGAGCTCCTCGTCGTCGACTTCGGGCTTCGGGTCGCGCATTGGCTGCGCCCAAAGGCTGCGGATCTGCTCGTCGACCGTGGGCTCGGGCTCGGGCTCGGGGCTCGCGGCGGTCGCCTGCTGCGTCGTGGTCGTGTCCCGGGGCACGCAGAGCGACTGCTGGACGTCGCTGGGCCTCTGGTGCTCGTCCGCGGACTGGGCCACGCTCCCGAAGGCCGCCGCGTTCTCGATCTCGGTGTACCTGGGCACCAAAGTGGGGGCCTCCGTGTCCATGCGGTCGCACTGCTCCTGCTCGCTGTACGAGGTCTCGCCGCCCGTCTCCCTCTTCTTGAGGGGGCGCTGGTCGGCGGTCCCGTCGTCCTGCTCGCGGGGCCTCTTGCGCTGCTCTCAGACGGCCGTATGAGAGCCGCAGACAACAGGAGCAGAGCGTAGAGATGCCACCTGCCAGCGCCCCTTGGCCCCGTCGAACCGCGACATCGGCGCCACGCTCAGGTCAATGCTCAGGCCGTAGTCGTCGGTGGAAATTGGGCAGTTGAAGAGGTACGATAGGGGCGCAAAATGGGAGCGGATTTAGTGAACGATCGATTGATTTCTGAGTGAAATTCCGCAGAGATCCAATGTAGCGCTCACCGGGGGCAGGGGCGGCGGGGCTGCGGCTGGAGCTGAAGGACAGCTCCCAGTTGATCTCGGGCACCTCCACAAACGATTTCCCGTAAACAATCCCCTGGAGATACGATCGCAGTGCATCGGGGTGTCGTCTAGCATTTCTCTCTCGAAGATCTTGGAATCCTGCACAGCTCTGCGAAGGCTCGCATCAAAACGCTCGCTGAGAGAACACCCAACGACCTGAGGGTCGCGGGAATGGCTGTGGGAGCGCAGTACGCACAGGGCTAAGAATTCGCGTGCTCTGAACTCTCTCCCTCCTTGACGTTGGCATCCTCGTAGGCTGGGGTCTCAGTACGCCCCTCTGACGGCAGTCCCTGTTTGGGCACCAAAAATGCGGCTGGACAGGAAGAATTCCACGAGCAGTCGACATAATGCCGCGCTTACAGGGTTCCTTCAGTGTCCTCGTCCCCTCCAGCCCTGATATCTGAGGCCCCAGGAGGCACGGCGCGAGGCCCCCCGCACTTCCAAATCTGGGCGTATGACGAAGATGCTCCCCGGAACCGAGAGATCCCTTCAGTATATCTGTTTTGCTCTGCTTGCGACGCATCATACTCGTTAAGGGCGAAATGTCGAGGCCGAACATGACCATCTCCGTGGTGGACAACTACGGCGCGCAGACTCGCTCCGACTCCCACTCGACGACGGCGAGGGGCAGGGCCCCCGTGGTCGGTGCGTTCGCCTCCGCAGAGATGAAGGAGGAATCCCATTCAGTTACTGCTTCGAAATTTGTCGAGGCAAAACTGCGCTGCCCGTGCGCACCAACGCTCACACGCGGTGACCCTGGCGCAGATGACACGCTCTACGTCAAGTTCCTCGACGTCAGCTTCGCGGAGGAGCGGCTGGCCGCCATCGTTTCCGGTGACATAAGCGCTCTTTCGGCCCCTCTTCACCCTCAAAGCGCGCGGATGAACTGACTCTCGTTGCCAAAGCCTCCGCGGACCAGAGCAGCGCGGGAGGATCGCTCGTCCCGCGCACAATGATCCACGGCGAGCAGGAGGAGAAGGAGGTGGCGAGCGCCGCGGTCTCTTCCAAGGTCCGCCCCTTTCTCTCTTCGCGCGCTGACGTACGCAGAACTCGCAGGCGCCCGTCGAGACCGCGCTGCTCGGCGAGCCGGCCACCAGCCCCAGGGCGATCGTGGGGGAGTTCCTGGAGTTCAACTACAACGCCACCTTCGCGAGCGTGCCGCTGTTCTTGTTCTTCGACCCGCTCTCGCTCCGCGGTGCGGCCCTCCCGCCCGCGCGCCCCCGCGGGACAATCAACTAAAGAGAAACCCCCCGAAGACATCGAGATCCTCCAGCAGGTCCTCGCGCAGCCCCCGCTCGAGACCGCGACGCCCGGGGTTGTCTACCAGGACTACAGCGCCGAGAAGCTCGACTTCTCTCCGAGCGACAGCGAGCAGCTGATTGTCTTCACCGACGACGGTACCCGTTCCTCTCCGCGTCAGCGATCGCCTGTGACTCACCAGAGTGCCACAGGCTTCGAGGGGGCCTCGGGCATGATGAGGGACGCGGCCGACGAGCCCGCGGAGAAGCCTGAGCAGGTATGACGAAACGAGGGGGGACGAATCTGTCGTTCTCTCACACGATTTCCCCAGGACGCCTGCGGCGACGAGGACGACACGGTGTCCGAGAGCGGCTACAGCGCCGACGACGAGGCCGAGCACGAGGAGCCCGAGCCCAAGCAGGGCGAGGACAAGGAGAACGAGGACGACGCCAGCGAGTGGGCGCCGCCCACGCACCGCGGCTCCAAGCGCACGCGCGAGGAGGTCTTTGCCGAGGAGGCCGACCTCGACGAGCCCCCGGCCAAGAAGCGCTTCACCGCGTCCCGCGCGTTCGAGGGCACCGTCGCCGAGAAGAAGAAGGAGCTGATGGGCTACAGGAAGACGAGCGCGAGGAAGAGGCCGAGGGAGGAGGCCTGCGCGTCGTTCCACGAGACCGACGACTGCGCGTGCGAGCCCCAGGCCAAGAGGAGGTGCTAGGCCGCCCAGTTGCTCCAGTGCAGCGTTGCCGACTGTGGCACTGCTGCCCGAGTCCGCAGAGCAGGGGAGTTCTAGTAGCGGAGCTGAACCCTCGACCGTGTCCACGATTGTCAGACCACGGAGGCCCTGAGAGGGTCCAGCTCCGAAGAAGAGGCGCCGAGTGAGCCTG
This sequence comes from Mastigamoeba balamuthi, assembly GCA_902651635.1. Taxonomy (NCBI): domain Eukaryota; phylum Evosea; order Mastigamoebida; family Mastigamoebidae; genus Mastigamoeba; species Mastigamoeba balamuthi. The sequence goes on along the minus strand of CACRSC010000050.1, from coordinate 14,207 downwards.
CCATCGTCGAGCTGCATCCAACACGAACACGCTCGTGACGGCTCCAGAGCGCAGCAGTGCGCTGGCAGAGCTGAGCGCGGACAGAAAGACCGAATTGTCTGCGGCAGTTGAGCCACGACTGAGTGCAACGCACAGTCACAACACCCCAGAACCCTGAACCACCACACCAGAAAGAAACAGGTGAATGACTCCGGTTCTTCTGCACATCCACGCTGCTGCACTGCGTGTACCTGACCTCCGAGGCAGTCGCTGCCCAGCATCCTCCTCCTCGAGCAGGTGCGTGGCATGCGCTTTCGAAATCTGAGCAGTGAATCGAATGACACAAGGGGCGCAGAATGACATTGCCGACAGGGCCGTCAAGGCTCGCCTCGTCCTGGATCTCGATGCCGCCTGTTGCTCGAGCGTCACAACCGCACCGCTCTGTGGCGTACGGGTGAGTCAGCAAAGGCGGCGAAGCGGAATGAAGAACGAGGTCTAACTGTCGGAATCTGTTCACTGACAGTGGGTAAGAGGGGAATCAAACACTGGGGCTGGTATCTGTTCCCCATTCCGTTGCCTCAGAGAAGCAGCTTCCCACAAAAGCCTCCACTGCGAGATGCCGCCTGGTACCTGCAATGCTCACCAGAGCATGCAGGCGATGATGAGCGGCTTCTTCAGCTGTCTGGCAGCCCGAGTCACCGCATGCGCTGTCCCGGAGGCTCGCTCACCACCCCCTTCCACTTCCTGCTCGCCGCGGGGGGGGGGGCATTGAGCGCGGGACGAGCGGCGATCCCCCCGAGCTGGTCTGGTCCGCGGAGGCTTTGGCGACGAGAGTAAGCTCCCCCCACGCAAAGGACATCGCCCTCTCTTCCCCCTTGGCGCGGATGAGCTTACTCTCTTCGCCCAAGCCTCCGCAGACCGCACCAGCACGGGAGGATCGCCGCTCGTCCCGCGCTCAATGCCCCCCGGGGAAGGGGGGTGGTGAGTTGGCAGATGAGCACTGTGGTCTCTTCCAAGGTCCGCCTTCATTGCAGTTGACTGAAGCAGCCAGTACCACTGTGGTACTCTCTCTCTCTCTCCCATCACAGCCACTGGAACACACCGAACAGCCAGACCTGTTCGCCCTTCCCTAGGGGCTGGGATGCTGGTAACAGGGCCTCCACGCCTTTCCACAGCAGTGATGGAGTTTGACGGCCGAAACACGGATGAGACGGCCCAGCAGCGGAGAGGACAGCCCACAGATCACTCCCGCCAACACCAGGAGGCAGCCGCGCCACAGTCGGCAAAAAGACGGCACCATTGTGGTCGCATCCAGCACAGGAACTCAGCCAACCTCATATTTATATGCCTCGACAGCGAACGATGTGACCAACAGAGAGGGGATTGCGTGATTTTGCCAGGCAAATATCAGTAGATATTCGGAACCGCTCTGGAGGGGAACCTGATGACGCGGATACCCAGTCACAGCCCCGAGGCCCACCCGTCAGACGGTGACGAGAACGAGGAGGACGCAATGCCGTGCTCTCAGCGAGATTGCCAGACCACGGAGGCCCTTAGAGCGTCCAGCTCCGAAGAAGAGGCGCCGAGGGAGCCTGCCATCGTCGAGCTGCATCCAACACGAACACGCTCGTGACGGCTCCAGAGCGCACCAGTGCGCTGGCAGAGCAGAGCGCGCACAGAAAGACCGAATTGTCCTGCGGCAGTTCAGCCAAGACTGAGTGCAACGCACAGTCACAACGCCGCAGAACTCTATTTGAGGTGGGGAGAACACAGAACTGCAGCAGGGACGAGGGCCAGCCGAGCAGGGGGGCTAGGAAGGCGTACGAGCTGCAGGTAGTCCGTGGAGCCCCCGAGTACATCGCTGCAGAGCCCCAGCGCAGCCCCATCCCCATTGCAGGTGAGCTCCCAGACGAGACCAGCCGGCTCAGGCCATACCAGGCTAGGGCCAGCCACCCGGCCAGGGCGGTCGAAGTGTCGAACTTGACCTAATCAGAAGGCGAGGACACGCCAGGCATTGCGAGGACGCAGAATGAACGATGAGGCTGGCATCGTGCATTCTGCGTCCGTATTGTGGGGACGCTTTCCCTGGCCTCTTGGACGCCATCTTGCCCCGCTGCTCCAGAACAAGTCCCGCTTCGGCAAGGAGCAGATAGAGGACGTCGACATTCGTAGGCACTGTGCTGATGGATATCAAAAATGCAGACCTTATTGCCGACCTCGGCAGAGCAATCAGTCTTTGGAGAAACACACTTGAACTAGTGCATGCCACACTTCTTCTGTGCCCAATCTCGGCTTTTTTCTGTTGTGCCTTACCCCCTTGTGCGGGATTGCGAAGACGGATCTCTTTCGGATCGTGCAGTGTACTATTTTTGGGTCATTTGTGCCTTAGGAGTACGATCCAGACATCAAACGCACGCACGGCCGATGGCTGACCCCGCCTACGACGCCCTCATAAATGTGCTCCCGCCGAATCGCCACCTCGCCCTGAGGCGGCTCATGCCCCTGATTCGCGAGATCTCGAACCTCGAGGATGTCGTCAAGAGCATCACCCCTGCCTTTGCCGAGGAGCTGCTGGTATTGCCATCCCGCTACGATCGCCCTGCCCTGCTCACAAAAAAGCGTGCAGCGCTCTGCCGAGGAGGAATACGCAATCAGGGAGAGGAGCCGCCAGCTTGAAGACCGGCAGCTGGAGCGTGAGCTTGAGTGCAAGAAGATTGCGGACCGGCAGCTGGAGCGTGAGCTGGAGCGCAAGAAGATTGAGCTGGAGCGCACGAAGATAGCAGAGCAGGCGACACAGAGGGAGGTGGGCCACGCCAGGAAGATGGAGAAGATCCAGGCAAGGCACGAGGCCGCCTCTGACATCGCAAGGCTGAAGCTCACTTCCAAACTCCGTACGGCACTTGCGATTTGGTGGTTATGCTGATTACACCAGAGCAGGCCGCGTTGAGGCACCGGAAGAAGCAGCCGCAGCACTGGTGGGAGACCGAAAACTGGCAGATCGCAGTGCGTGCGCTGCAGGTGCTGCAATACGTGAACACCCTGGGGTCCGGGCTTGCGACGATGATCGGGCTCGCCAGCGTGGTTCCGGTGCTGAAGAGTCTCGCGTCCCGCAACAAGGAGTCCAGTTCCTCTTCGTAGGCATTCAACAACTGTTTTCCCGCAAGTCCACAACAGCGAAGTATCATTCCTTTGAGGAGTAGGGCCGCTCTGTTGCGCCTTATCCGCCGTCTACAAATCAAATACAATTGAGCTTAGTAGATTTCTTCAGAAGGAGTGCCCTCATGATGTCATTGGTAGCGGTTGGGGACGGCGAACTCCTTAACTGAGCTAACTCAGGGTGAGTTGTAACTCAACCTGACCCTGTGAGTGTATGAGAAAAAAAAGAAGAAAAATTATGCAACGCACACCGGGCTTTGCACTATCGTCCCCAAAGAATAAAGTGAACACTGTACACTATCATTCACATTGATGTCATCTTAGCTTAGATTTACATTTCGCGGCACGCTCACAGACAGTACTTGATCACAAGCAAATCAATAACGCAGGAATTTAACATTAGAAAGTTCATCATTGTAGTCGTGCAATGTAAAAACCAATTTTCAGAATGTTTTGTAAGACTGGTCGAGAAATGCAAACACGCTTCATCCCTGAAGTTAAATTGATTTGGCTTCTCAGGATTTGGCGTTTTCATGTGTGTTTTTCACTGAGTATTTCACAAAACGAAAAATGATGAAGCGTTACTTTCTGCTGCTGTTTTGGCACACTGGGGTGCATGAGCTGGGAAAGGGAGCCTGCTATCGTCGAGCTGCATGCAACACGAACACGCTCGAGGCGGCTCCCGAGCACAGCGGTGCGCCGGCAGAGCTGAGCGCGGACAGAAATGAGTGAATTGTCTGCGACAGTTGAGCCACGACTGAGTGCTACCGACGCATATTCACAACACCAGGAACCAAAACAACCACACACACAAGGAGAACAACAAACAAGGCAAGTGAATGACAACCACCCTCGAGGCCTTGCCTAAAACTCTGGACCGCGCGTTGTGTTGTGTTCGCCAATGCTCGAATTCAGCAGCTGGTCCGGCGAGGGGAAATCTCAGTTTACTCTGAGCGCGAATTACTAAAAATGTGCCCACTCCATAATCGGGGTTCCATCGACAATCGATGTCAGCCTCCATCGCTACCTGCCCGTTCTATCAGCCCCCCTCCCCCCGCATCAATTCGCAACTCTGCCATGCTCGAGTACTGTCTATCTCGATGGCGACGACCGTGACGGGGTTCTATGACTTGGAGATTATGGCCGGGATAGTACTAAAATAAAGAGCATGGCGAAGCATGCCGAGGGACCCGCCAACCTTGTGGGGACTTAGTTTCTGAAGTGGACAGTAGGCAACGCCTCCGTCGCTGACAGTCTACCGTCCTGTTGCCAAGAGGTCTAGTGCTGGCCGGCGTAAAACCCCATAAAAGGACTTCGAATGCGCTAGTGAGCGAGTGAAGAACTAGGAGCCGCATGTGAGGTGCATGTGACTAAGCCTTTGTGGCCCTGCAAAGCCTCAGGGGCCCTTACTTGGTCTTCTTCTTGGCCGCCTTCTTGTTCTCCTTGGCGCCGGCGCTGCCGTAGTAGAGGATCTGAGCAGCGATGGCGCCGTTGAGGACAGCGCCGACGACGTAGCCCGCGAGGATGACCCTGTCGTCGATCTCCTGCAGCGTGGTGAAGATGCGCGCGACCGACCCGAACGTGTTGAGGGCGTAGGTGATGATGGACAGCTGCCCCGCAGACTTGCTGCGCCAGCAGAGGTAGATCTGCGGCAGCTTCGACACGGTGAACATCACCAGCGTCATCCCCTGCATCTGCTCGTCGCACGCCAGTGTCACACACCGCGGCTGTCAGCGCACGCCCAAGGCCCACTGCAGCAACTATTGTGCCGACGCGCGTACAAAAGCAGACAGCTCTCCACGACCAATTTACTACTCTTGAACTAACAAAGTGGTCGGACACGGCGCTCGCTCAGAGACCGGCCCACTGCTGTTCCCATCGCAGACAGCACAGCAAAGACTAGAAATGGTTTCGAGTGTGAGCACAAAAGGGAACGAGGGCCAGACTGAGACGGGGAGAGGGAGGCGCACGAGCTGCAGGTAGTCCGTGGGGACGACGCCAGAGAACATGACGCCCGCATAGGCGGCGAACACGGCGCCGGTGGCCGCGAACAGCGGCGACTTCAGAGCCCCCGAGTACATCGCTGCAGAGCCCCACAGGTCAAACCCACCCCCCATCGCAGGTGAGAAGCCATCAGCCTAGCCCAGCCAGCCCTGGCCCAGCCGAGCCGAGCCACAGACGAGCGCAGCAAAGCCCAGGACAGCCCAGGGCAGCCCAGGACAGCCCAGGACAGCCCAGGGCAGCCCAGGACAGCCCAGGACGGCCCAGGACAGCCCAGGACAGCCCAAGACAGCCCAGGGCAGGGCCAGCCACCCGGGGACGGCGGGAGAAGCGTTGAACGCGACCTATGCAGAGGGCGAGGACGACGTCCTGGAGCAGGAGAAACGCCGACTCGCCGTAGGTGCTGAAGGGGAAGCGCTGGCGGACGCTGTACGAGAGCGTGATCACGAACGCGGCCATCTCGATCGCCAGGCTCTGGCCGCTCAGCCCGCTCGCGCTGCGGGCCGCGACGACCTTGGCGACCTGCGGGAGCTTCACGCCCGCGGACCCGGCGATGATTCCGTATCCCAGAGACTGGAAAGGCAGATTCAGGAGATATGCTTCAGATATGCTTTGAGATATCGTTTGATATCTCATCAGGGCGGATTGGGAATCTGAGGGTCGCGCGCGCGCGCCTTGGAGACAAACTGCGGGAGGCACGAGCGGAGGTTGAAGGCGGCGGAGCACGCCGAGTCGAGGCCGTAGGCAGCGAGCGCGCCCTGCGCCCACTGAGGGATCACGATGGTCGCGTTCATCCACGTGTCAACTCGAGAGATAGCAGAGTGCTGAAAGAATCTGAAGAATAAAAAATCTTCAGGGAGATCCGCGGACTCCGGGCATACCTTCTCCGTTCATCGCGGTAATCCCTGTCTGCGAGTCACGAGACCAGAGGAGTGTCATGCGTGAATAGTCCTGAATACACATCCCGCAGGTTCAAAATGTGTGCATCTCCCCCACACTCTTCAAATGTGCTCTCGTAATTGCTTGTTTTCTAGTGGAACGGGTCGATATGACTCACGGCGAGCTCTCGAATTCCTCAGAAACGTCATGAAGGAACAACTAGCTGGGTTGTCCATTGTTGCGTCAGTCCTGGCGAAGCTCGTTCGCCATTTTTGGCCATCGCCAGTCCACTGTGATGTCACCACATTCTAGAAATAGTAGCACCTGGAAGGTGGGAAGATCGTGATACGATCACAGACCTCCTCTTCACAGTCTCTTACTGAAGTGATAATGCAGGGCTTCTGGCTCTTTGTGTGCACTGCATGCCACAACACGAAGGCAAACTCGCAGGCCTCAACAAACACAATCCGACTGTGCACTCGCTCGTGCCGTGATGGCACCTCATACACTCAGTGTACAGAAACCTTTGGAGTCGCAAGTTCAGGTGATTGCTCGTCCCCAGGCATTGAAGTGAACTGTCCCGCGTCCTCTGGTGGCAATGTACTGCACTCAACGAGTTAGTTCTTAATGATGTCCAAGACATGGCAACTCGTGTGTGCTCTCGTCTGATGTGCTCCCTGCAGCCATCGAGAATCACCAGTGAAACTGACATCCAAGGAAAGTGCACTCTCAAGGGAGATAGCTCGTACAACGAACGGTGCACGCAGTTCTTGGACATGATCGAGCTGGCAGAGCGCGGCATCTGCATTGTGGAGAACACTATGAAGGTGATCAGTGCAGCTGGGAGCCCAGTCTCCACGACGCTGGACAGCCTGGCTGCCCTTGCGTGCGGCAGCATGCCCCCTGTGGCTCAGAGTGTCCAAAGGCTGGCCGAGGGGTGCAGTGGGATTGAGGACGGCAGCTGCAGTGCCCTCACGCCTCTGTCGTCATTCGGCCTGTGAGAACCGATGAGCGTCCGTGCACTGAAGTCAACGGTGGTGCGAGACAAATAAAGACAAACAATCATTCATGTGCTTTCCTCTTTCGCGTCATAATTGGCAGGCGCTTAGCGTCGAAATACAGAGTCGTAGTCGCGGAACTTACAGTTCCGCGAGATATCACGGCGGCGATTTAATTAAGTCCCCCGATTCCCCAAATATCTCGAGCGAGGAAAATTGCACCGGCGGCCACACGCGAGGCCCCCAACAGCGCGCGCGCAGCCGAGGGCTCCGGGGCACTCCAGCGCCCGCCGCCCGATGTCGTGGACGCTGCGGGACACGCGCCTGCTGCTGGCGAGCGCGACGCACGAGCGGCTGGGCCGCGAGAGCGCGCTGTCACTGCTGCCGCAGCCGCTGCTCGGCGACATCGCGTCTCTGGCCCGCCCGCTCGCCGTCGTCGCCGTCGGCGGCTGCGACTGCCGCTCCTCCGACGCTCTCGACGTTTCTCGCCGCTGCTGGCACCCGCTCCCGGCGCCCCCGGGCCCCGCGTCGCCCAGCGCCGCCGTCTGCCTGCACGGCGCCGACGCCACGTGCACGCGCGTCGTGGCGCTCGGCGACAGCGCCGCCGACTCCTCCGCGGTCCACGCGCTCGCGCGGGGGCGCTCGGGGGCGTGGGAGGGGGCGTGGGAGCGGGCGGCCAGCCTGCCGGGGCCCGTGGGCCACCCGAGCGCCGTCGAGAGCCGCGGGGCCGCGTTCGTGTGGAGCAAACGCGACGCGTGGCGCTACGACGCCCCCGCAGACCGCTGGGACCCCGTCGCCCCGCGGCCCGTCTGCTGCGAGTACGCGGGGGCTGCAGAGCTCGGCGGGCTCCTCTACGCGGTCGGAGGCTTCGGCAGGACGCAGGTGCCCCTTCCCTGGCAAGGGTCTCCGCCGTGTCAATTGTTCTTTGCGTGCGCGTGTTTCAAATGCGCTTCAGTGCCCCCGCTTCTCTTCATCGGAGGCGGACTGCCAGGACGTGGCGTGCGCGTGATGGAGGTGTGGCACTGGCGGCGGTGGTCTCACACTGTGGCTGACTCGTCCTACTCGACGACACATTATGGTGTCTCTGCGGTTGCCGTGTCAATTGTTCTTTGCGTGCGCGTGTTTCAATGCGCTTCAGTGCCCCCGCTTCTCTTCATCGGGGAGACTGCCAGAACGTGGCGTGCGCGTGATGGAGGTGTGGCACTGACTGTGGTGGTCACACACTGTGGCCTCGCTACGGCACATTATGGTCTATCTGTTTAAATTAGTGCTATGATTGCCAGTCCATTGCCACGTTGCATCGTGTCGGCCGCCTGTCGATCCGGCGCCCTCTTCTGGTTGATTTGCGTTTGCGCTATCGTATTGCCACTCTGTGTTTGTGTGCATTTCGTCGCTTGCTCGTCTTTGTCTTCTTTGTGCCGTTTGTTCTGCCACAGGCACTTTACTCTTCTCAGCTTGGACACGCCGCGCATGCATGCATGCTGACATCGCTGCATGCCACGCGACAGGTGAACAACGTCGACACCTACGACCCCCGCAGCGGCTTGTGGAGCGCTGCCCCCAGCATGCGTGCGCTGCGCAGCAACCTCGGCGTCGCCGTCTGCGCGGGCTGCATCTACGCCGTCGGCGGCTACGACTCGGAGGAGGAGCAGTCGGAGCACAGCTCGGCCGAGCGCTTCGACCCGCGCGCGGGCAGGTGGCAGAGCATCGCCCCCATGCCGCTGGGCAAGCGCGACGGCCTCTGCTGCGCCGAGATCGACGGCTGCGTGTGGGCGTTCGGGGGCTACCGCGGGGGCAAACTGCTCTCGACGGTCGAGCGCTTCGACCCCGCGACTGGGCGCTGGGACTCGAACTGCCCCCAGATGCCCAGGGCACGCAGGTTCTTCGGCCTCGCGGTTGTTCTCTAATGTTTATCGATAGCCCTACAAAAACAGCAAAGAAGCAATCGAATCGTACTGGTGTTCCTCTATGAGCTCGTCCTTGTGTAGCCCGCCCGAGCCGACAGAGCAAGCGCTGTTCGTAGTCGACGACGAGAGAACGGTACACGTGAGATTCTCGCGGACTGGATTTCTCCGCTGCTGCCAGAGAGACCATTCGCAATTCCGCAACTGGGAGGTTGCCACGCGATGCTGCTCGAGCTGCTTGCCGTGGTCGTGGTGTGCTCGGGGTCGTGGGCCAAGAGGGACTTCGCGTGGAGCAGCTGCGGGTCTGCCGACGACCGCATCGAGCTCGTGACGCTCGACGTGGCCCCCTCGCCGCTGCTCTTCGGACGCAACCTCAGCCTCAGCGCCCACGCCGTCGTCCTCGGCCAGGTCACCTCTCTCACGGCCGACATCCTCTCGGAGAAGCGCATAGGACCCTTCTACATGAGGTCCGCTGCAGTTCCTCCCCAAATTCGTGCCTGAATTTTTGCATAAGTTCTGATCAATTGAATCGGTGCGCGCGTGCATGGGGAGCAGAGTGCCCTGCGGGGTGGCCCCGTGCAGCGTCGTAAACGTGTGCGAGCTGCTGAGCAACGTGTCGCACGGGGAGTTCGGGTGCCCGCTGGCGACGGGGCCGTACTCGACCGACGGGCCGGCGGAGCTGCTGGCGCTGCCCACGCCGCAGCAGTCGCAGCGGAGCTTCGCCGAGGGCGACTACAGGTCCCGCGTGACGCTCCGTGACGCCGACGGCGTGCAGCTCGCCTGCATCGTCGTCGAGTTCTCGCTGCAGTTCCCCTCGTAGATTGCGACTACCAGTGACGACCGGGGACCCCTTGCGCGATTGCTCTCGCTCCCTGGGGAGATTCACAGAGAAGAGAATTGCTGTGTGTCAATCGACTCTTCCAGTTTTTCCAGGTGGGAGAGCAACACAAGCACCCAGAGAAAAACAAGCGCCCGATGGAGGACTACTCAACGGTCCCGTACTCCGTCCCGACATTGAGAAGCACGTGCTTCAGGGCGGAGGCCCGCTGCTCGTTAACGGAGAACACCCCCCTCGAGCTCTCCGCCTGCCTCGCGTGCTTCTGCACGCTGCCACAGTACGAACCAGAACCGGAGGTCTATGGGTACCTCAGGGGGACCTACGACTGCGTCCCCCACGAGCACTCGACACCAAACTGTAGACAAAAGGCACAAACGGACAGGGAAATCCTTGAAACGTCATTAATGACACACATTCTCTCTGCTTTCCGAGGACGAATTCGAGGATGACATTTCCCGAACGAATTTCGCCGAGAGGGTCATGCCGAGGGCGTTCGGGAGTCCTCGTCTTCACCACGTTCATGGTCTGTGTCCAGCTTGTATGTGGTTGCTTTCTCGTCCGTGTCTGCTGGTTCTTGGGGCTTTCTTCCCGCGGGAATTGGAACGGCAGACGGCGACCAGCGAGTCCACAGTGGTCGGAGGAACGATTCAACTCGCTCGACGCGCTGCGGGCCTCTGTGGGGGCGCTTGTCTCTGTGGGGGGCTACGCTGCGGCCCGCCTGCTGGAGCAGCTCTACGAGCACCTCGTGGTCGCCGAGGGCGAAGACGTCAGCGAGACGCAGCACGTGGCCGTCTCAGGGGCCATCGCCATGGCCGACCGCTGCCTGCGCGACGGCGTAGACAAGTACCTGCATGTGCTGGCCGCGGGCTCGCGCGCCATGCGGCAGCTCTGCAGCGCCTCGTGCCCCCAGGAGCAAAATCAATTGATTAGTGCCAGAGAGCCGGCGCCCAGTGGGCTTCTGTGCTGCCGCAGAGGCCTGGGGCGCCGGGGGACAGATGCCTGTGCTCTGTGCGCCCGAGTGCCTCCGCGTCTGCCACTGCTGCCCCCACGCACTCCGCGGAGCCTTGTCTACGTGCGGCCTGCAGCACGGGCGGACGGCCGTCGACGTAGCCCAGCAGTGGCGCTGGGTGCGGCCCACTGGACCAGCGTTGGACACACCGGGTCAGCACTAAGCTGCTGCTGCTGCTGCTGCTGCAGCCAGGGCTGCCATGTCGCCATAGTGGCCTCTGTGGGGTCTCTCCGCGAGCACCGTGTTGGCCTGCAAAATGCTCTCGAGCGGGCCCCCTCATGCCCCAGTTGAGGCCCTCTCAGGTCAGTACGCTGTCGTCGTGGCTCGCACTGATCTGCGACTCTCAGGAGGACCTCCCGCCTCGCGCAGAGCGCGCAGACCCCCGCTGTGCAGACTCTACCAGGAGAACACTCCGGGGGGACAAACAGACAGAGCACTCGAGCGGGCCAGGAGCCTCTGCGGACACCACTGCGATCCAGTGGGCGTTGCGCTCACATTGAGGTCCCCAGAGCGGCGAGCACTCTGCAACACGAGAAGGAGTCCTCCGGAGAGGCCGTGGCAGCACCGAGCTCGCAGCTCAGCTCGTGAGGCCCCGCTGTCACGAAGATGAGACCGTCGCTGCTCCGTAGCCCCCATGCAGGAGTGGGAAACTTCCCAGAATGCACGTGCTTCTGCGAGTTCTCTCAGAGTGCATGCAGTTCACTGCATATGCGGGAACATGCACTGATTTCCATGGGAAGTTCATCGGCCTGGAGTGTCCTTGGTATCCTCGATCCCTCCCTCCAACCAGAAAATAAGTTGTCGACCTCTGCTCAGGCCCCCGCGTCCAGAGGCACCGGACCACGTCTCTGGTGCTGTGGTCGTGACGGGCATCGTGCCGGTCAACGCGAACAGCATGCGTCGTGCCCCGCAGTGCTGTGCGCAGCCGTCTTATGGCCCTCCGTCCCATTCAATCGATGCGGTCACCCCGTTCGCGCAGTTCCCCCGCCTCTGCTTCTGACTATCTCGTCCGCCCCCGTTGTGCTTCCCTGCGTTGTCCCCTACTCCCCGATGGAAGCGAGCACATAGGCGCAGGGTCCCAGCACTCCAAATTCCGATCTGATTCCGAGTCGACATAATGGCGTGCGTTCACACGGTTACTGGGCTTTCTCTGGTGGCACTCATCGTCTTCGCCCACCTAGCCTCAAGAGATGACCGCCATCAAGGGCTCGCACAAGAACTGCAAGCAGAGGCACGAGCAGGTGATGCGCTCCAGTGCCGATTCGAAGTCCGCGACGCTTCGCAGCGGCCTCGACAAGGAAGGCTACGGACGAAGCCCGGCTCATCCGACACCGTAACACCCGTCATCACACACACACACACACACACACACACACACACACACACACACACTCACACGAGCCCTCCATAGCACACACCGTGCTCTCAAAAGAACACCACCACACACCCGACGAAAGTCCAGCACTACACACGCGCACACCACACACCTACACACTCGAAGAAGCCATGCCGTACATGGCCACCACATCACACTCAAAGGCGCATTTCTCACCCAGCCGTGCAAGACCGCGCCCGCCACGAGCCCCCCGACCCGACGACGTACCTGTCCAGCCCACGCCTCATGTCCGTTGTCGTCGATGGAGCCAACAACCAAGTGCAAGCACGAAAAACGTGAACTATTGCCACATCACGGTATTGCCATCGCTGTCAACAGTGCCACGCCGGCACCATTACAGGGGTCAGGGAGCACAGGGCACAGGTGAGAGGAGGCGAGAGATTGCGTGGCCTGCCCAAGTTCCCCGCCAAACCAATGACGTGACTCCGGGAAACCGACCCCGCTGAGGTTTGGAAGCGGCTGGGCGTGCCACCGAGTCTCAGCCCCTGCCCCTGCGTGCCCGTCTCCCACAGCACTGCTGGACACCAGCCACACACATCGCATGCCCAATACACGCCAATTGCACCCTGTCTCGAGTACGTCGTTATGCCACGCCGTCTTGTTCTGAGTGGGTGTCGCCAGCCGAGCATGTTGTACCTCTGTCTGCTGGCTACCAACTCGCACAAGGGTACCGTTGGTGCACTTGTTGTCCCACAGCCAGATTTCGAGCGGTGATGCGTCCTTTATTTCTGCCAAAATCCGAGCATTTCTGATCGAATTTGGACCCGTACACCCGAAGAGAAAACCCCACGGGGCACCTCACCGCTCTCAACTCGAGATCTCCCCACTCAAACCAAAACCATGGAAGCCCGTGCTCGCAGCACACCGGCATGACGAGGACCGCTCTCGTTGCGGTGGCAGCCGCTGGCGGCGTGCTGGCCCTGTGGCTCCACTCGAGGTCGTTCTCGTGCGACCACCCGAGGGTCTCCGCGCTCGCCGTCGACGTCCCCAACGTGGCCTGCGCCGCGGGCGAGATCCTCTGCTCCGCTGCCTGCGTGGCGACCGTCTCCTCAGCCGCCGAATACCACAGCCGCTCTGGTTCCTTTTTCCTCGTCCCCACATCTCTCGGCTCTTCTCACTCTGCTGGCACAGCCAAGGTGGCTGCTGCGCTCTGCCAGTGCGCCGCGTTCCTGCTGGGCCTGGTGCATCTGGGCCTCGGCGTGGAGCTGCTCCTCCAGCGGCTCGTCGGAGACCTCGGAGGAGTGCAGTCACACGGGCGGCTTCGATCCCGAGGGCGTCGCACAGCTGGTCGTCCTGGGCCTCGAGCTCTCCGCCAGCCTCGCGTGCCTCTGCGCGCTGCCCAAGCGCGAGTCCGAGGTCTACGGGTACCTCGGGGGCACCTACGACTGCGTCCCCCACGAGCCCTCGTACTCGCATCTGTGAACAAACCGGCGCCAACGGCCACGCATTTCCTTTTCTAATTCAATTGCGAATAGATTTCCACCGGCCATCTCGGCCAATATACGTAGCGCGAGCCGCGACGCAGCCACGTGGTGGCCCCCTTGAGACGGCGCCGGCGACGACGGATCTCTCTGCCTCTTTTTGGCGTTTTTCTCGTTCGCAACGACGGGTTCTGACAGTCGTCACCTGTGCCATGAACTCGAGAAGCGAGGGCCCGTCACCCCCGCTCGCACCGAAGCTCAGGTCCCCTCGTAGGGGCACCCCCAAGTCGCCCAGCACGGAGCTCGGGGCCGTCGAGGTGCTCTCGCTCGACCGCAGCCACCGATTCGACCTCGACGGACCCGACAGCCCCCGCGTCGCCGCCGTCGACCGCCCCGGCGAGGCCACCGACGCCCCCGCGGCGCTGCCCACGGGCGGGCCGCTGCCAGGCGGTGCCAGCGACGCCAGAGCAGCAGCAGCAGCAGCAGCAGCAGCGGCAGCAGACGTGGTGGTCGCTGTGCGGCCCCTGGAGGAAGAGGAGCCCACGCAGGAGTTCTTCGACAGGGTCGAGTTCCTGCTGGCCCTCTGCGCTGCGCTGCACAGGTACGGCATGCAGGCGCACAGGCTC
>CACRSC010000049.1:190550-247388 GCA_902651635.1 Mastigamoeba balamuthi | reverse complement strand
CCGAGATCCCACACCTGCAGGAGGCCCGTGGTGTGCCCCGTGATGAAGAAGCTGCCGCCCACCGAGCCGCCGTAGACGACGCAGCACGACGTCACGGCAGCCCTGTCGATCGGGTTGACCGTCACGCCGGCGTTGCCCGCGGGCACCGCAGGCCCCAGCCCCGCGCGGTCCCTGTGGAGGATGAAGTCGTTGAGGTCGTAGATGGTGATCGAGTGGTTGGGGTGCGACGCCACGAGCAGCTGCCCGTAGTCCTTCTTGACGTTGTCCTTCTGGATGGCCACCCCGGTGACCGCCCTCCCCCGCTGCTCGGTCCGCAGCAGCTCGGTGAACGGCGGGCCCCCGACCGTGGAGCTGATGTGCGAGATCGTGCAGATGCACCGCGCCGTCCCCGGCAGCTGCAGCTGCTGCGCCCTCGCCACGTGCGACGTGCTCCTCTCGACCGCCTGCGCCCCGGCGCCCCCGACGATGGCCCCGGCGCGCTCCCCGATGCTCATCGCGCGCTCGACGACGCCCTGCTGCACGAGGATGCCCGCGCCAGACCCCGAGCCCAGCAGCCCGCTGCGGTCCGACTGCTGCTGCTGCTGCTCGAGGTCGCAGTGCCACGCCCGCGCGTAGCCGCCCTCGGACAGCGACGAGAACAGCAGGCCCGTGGGGTCCAGCGACTCGGTGACCAGCACGCGCCTGATGGGCTCCGTGTGGTGCCCGACCACCGACGCCAGCAGTTGGAAGCCCTCCTCGCTGTGCACCGTCTTGGACATCAGGCGCACCGCCCCGCGCTGCGTCCCCAGGCACATGAAGATGCGCGTGGCCTTGCGGTCCGCGATCGCCGCGCAGTTGAGGCACGTGATGGCCGCGCACTCGGGGTCCACAAACGCCCCGCCGTCGACCACCCAGGACCCCGTCGTGATGTCCTGCTTTATCTCGGCGACGGACCCGTCCGAGCAGCCGACGTAGAGGAGCGGGTCCGCTGTCGCCACGCACGTGATCTCGCTGCGCAGGCCCGTCGCCAGCGTCTCGACAGGCATCGCGCTGCTCCGCATGTCGACAATCTTACAGGCGCTGCCGTCGCTCGACAGCGCGACGAGGTACCACGTGTTGATGACAAACTGCACGTGCTGCAGCGACATCCCGAGGTTGACGGCGCCCCCGCCGTACGCGTGCGCCTCTCGCGTCGTGCGGTCGTGCAGTCGGTCCCACACCTGGAAAAGGCCGTGCGACCTCGAGTACGCGCACAGGAAGGTGTTTGTCATCTGCTCGATGCTGTTCTTTGTCTCGCTGCGAGGGGTACCGATGTCAGGTCGATGCTGACGGGGAGAACGGCGGGGGGAGAGCACCTCATGGCGATGCCGTCGACTCGGCCCATCAGCTCGCAGGACGGGAGGCCCAGCGGCTGCCACCCAGCAGCGGGGCCCTCGTACCTCCAGCAGCTCACCATCGAGTCGTGGTGCCTCGCCGCGACGATGTTCGAGACGCTGCACAGCTCCCGCACTTTGGGCGCCCCCACTCCGCGCACGCCAGCGCCCCACTGCCACGGGCCGTACCACGACCCGCAGCGCTCCCTGCCGGGCTCGTCGCGCTCCTCGAGCTTCTGCAGGACCTGCGAGGCGCTCGGGTGCTCCGGCTGCGCCGCACCGCCCGGGGGCAGCGCCGGGGTCTGGCACCCCGACGACGTCGGCTGGCACGAGGCGCTGGCCGAGGTGTCCGGGGTGGCCAGGGGCCGCTCGAGCTTGGCGACGAAGAACGGGCCGCCGCCGCGGCGCGCCGAGATGAGCTGCAGGAGCGTCGTGAGGCCGTAGAAGTCCGCCTCCATGTAGATGGCGTCCAGGCTGATGCCCGGCGGCACGCTGAACTGGCCCGTCCTCAGGAAGGTCAGAATGGGCTCGAAGCAAGCGCCGTCGCTGTTTGCGGGGTGCGAGATATCAGGAAATCGGATTTTGCGAAGATTTTTCATATCCAAAAAGATATTCAGTGGAACTGGAAGTGGGAAATGCCTGCGTTGAGTCAGAGGAGCCCTCGCCCGTACCGGTCGATAAAGTAGGCGCCCTCGTCGTCGAAGACGGGGGCGAAGCGCCCCTCGAGCAGCAGGACGCTGAAGAACGTCGACATGCCGCCCGAGAGCAGCGTGCCGTCGGTGGTGACGAACCTGCGCCCGCCGATGTTGAGCTTGACGACGCGCTGGCCGATGGGCGGCGCCTCGTCCAGCGCCGACGCCGGCGACCGCGAGGGCACGGAGGCGCTGACCGGCGCGATGGCCTTGGCCCGGTGCTTGTGCGCAGCGAGCGCGGGAGCGGCGCAGGCGCCCTCCTGCTCCTCCATGTGCAAACGGCGCCGCGCAATTAACCCCGGACCCAAATCCTCCCAAATATCCAAAATATCCACCAGGATATTGCACATCAACTGACAGTTATTCGTTCCTCTATTACCCCGCGCGCCAACCCCGCGCTCCTGCTCTCAGATCTCTCGATCTGCGACGATGGAGGTGAGCCTGCTCCGGGTTGCAACAGCAGGTCGTGCGGCTGCCACATGTACACCACTGAGGCCCCACCAGTCCGCGCATCGATCAGCGCTGCATGGCGTTTGCTCATTGCAATGTGCCTTCGTGCGTCATGGCGTTGGCAGCGCTCGTGCACATCTATGGCTGGGCGCAGTCTCTGGCCACACGACCAGGCCTCATCGACGGTACACGGGTTGAATCCCACCCACTGAGAGGATTCGAATCATTTGTGTTCTGCACTCCGCAAGGTTGCGAGCGACCTCTGCCTCTGCACCTCATTCCCCAGAGCCGGCACTGGGTATGTACCTCGCCGCCGCGCACATAGGATCAGAGCACGTTGGCCGGGTCCACATCGAAGCCGCGACACGATCCTGTACTGCCACCCGGCGGTGTCCATCCCGCCACGTACGACAGGCGTGATGCCCAGTCGCTCAAATGGTGCAGCCCACGACGCCGTCCGTGGTTGGCCTCACTCCCACACGTGCGCTGCCCGTTCTCCCTGGCCACCCCTCTCCTCCGGGCGGAGAGGGCTCACACACAGTACGCACGCAGCACGTGCTGGCAGGTGGTCGAACGTGATTTCGTAGAGACAGGCGGCCCTCACTGGGACAGCGGCGACTTGCCGGCGATCCAGGCGGCCTTACACCGCATCGTTTGTTACTACCACGAGCTCCTGGTGTCCGCGGCGAGCTGGCTGTCGGAGGCCTCGTCTCACCATCGATTCCAGATCGAAGAAGAACTGTGAGCCAGCATTGCGACATGCTATCTGGCCCCGACTCGGAGCACACGACGCAGCAACGCTTCGTGACCTACAGGCAATGAACTGTGAGCCAGCATTGCGACATGCTTTCTGGCCCCGACTCGGAACACACGACTCTAGCAACGCTTCGTGGCCTACAGGCAATGCTCATCAGTGCTGGCTGGTCGAGGAAGCGGCAGGCGGGGTCTGTGCTGCCAGAGTGCTGTCCACTGCACCCGCCTGCTCCAGAGGACGCATGGCCACGATGTGGTAGTATCTGGGGATGCCGTAGGGGTGAAGCCCATGGCAGGGCTTGCTCAGCTCCAAGAAGTGATCGCAGAGATTGCCGATGAGCTTGTCTGTGTTTGGGCTGAATCTGTGGACTCTATCGCCACCCCCTCATGCCCAGCGGTGGACGAAGTACTCATCTGCCAGAAGTTGATGTCGATAACAAGGCCTGCCGCGCCCGCTCGCCGTGTGATGCCAAGAGCTCGAAACAGATGCCAGGACAGGCCGCTGGGCTGTTCGGAACCCTGCTTCTCCTGTTCGTTGATCAGCCGCGCCCTCTTCAGGGGTCGCTCCTCTCACATCCTCGTCCCTTCGCCCCTTCAGTTGTTGGCTGTGTCATTGCCCTCCACTGTGTCGCTGGCGTAGCCATTGCCGATATCGGCCTCGTTCAGTATCCCGAGTCGGAGGGCAGCGGTGATGGCTGTGCTGGCGACATAGTGACAAGGTCGACAACTGAACGGGCAACAGGGACGAGGATGAGCGGGGAGTTGCCCCTGAAGAGGGTACGGCCGAGCACCGATCAGGAAAACCATGACAAGTGGAGAGATGGTACATGACTTAAACGAGAAGAGTTAGTGACAAGAGCTCATCTGGGTCTCATGAAGGTTCTTCCTTCCACTGAGCTTTCGCTTGATATCCTCAACCTTCACCATCACCAGCATGAAGGCTTTCGAAGGACTGAAACGTAGACCCCTGCGACAGACAGATTTGGGAGAATTCCTTGCACTCGATGCCGAGGATGATCGAGGTAAATCAATCGCCCAACGGCATCCAGTAATGATATCCGGACGACACAAATCTGCTTCGGAGAAGTATCGGTATGCTACTACGTGACCGCCTGAGTTTCGGCATATCCGGTCAGTAGTACCTTTCTCAGCGTGTTCTCAACACACACAGCTTCACGATGTCGTTACCGACGAAACTCGCTGTCGTCGCTGCGCTCTTCTGTGCTGCTGTGGCCTCTGTCCAGCAGTTCGGGTGTATTAGCACCGCAACGGGCTCTCCCTGCACAATGACCCCCACCCCTCCCTTCGCCCTTCCTTCATCCCTTCGCCGTACGTACTCCACTTTTCTCGCTCGTGTACAACCCCGCTGTTCTCATATTGCTACATCCCCTTGGGTCTTCTCCTTGCACCTTCAAGGCGGTGCGACACGTGCTGTGGTTGCAGAGCGGACGCTGCAGGCGCTGGTCGACGCGACGCCCGAGTTCGGGAAGGACGTGGAGATGCAACTGGTGGAGACAATGAAGGATCCACACATCGCGGGCTGGACCATCACCACCCATCAGCAGACCATCGACGGCATCCCCATCGTCGGCGCCCTCCTCAAGGCACGCCCTCACCCCAGAGCGGCCTCAAATTCTGGGCACACAGACAAACGTTGATTAACCTGAGAAAAAGTCCTCTCGTTCGAGTTTCTTTTTGTTGACTGACTTTTTTCCAACTGCCACTGCACCACACAGGCTGTGTGGAACGCCGAGGGGGAGGTGGTGACAGTGACGGGGACGACGGTGCCCGACGCGTACAAGCGGACGCACCTGAGAGGCCGCGCCGTCGTGTCGGAGGACGAGGCGGTGCGGGTGGCGCAGCGCGAGGCTGAGGCCAGGGACGGTCAGGCCAAGTGCGGGCAGGCGAGGAGGGTGGTGCTGAGGCCTGGAATGACCAGAGGCGAGCCCGGGCCGAACCTGCCAGCATGGGAGGTGCTGTGCGGCACAGCCGACGTCTACGTCAGCACGCAGTCAGCCAGAGTCCTGGCCCTCAACTCCCGCAAGTCGTCACTCGTCGCCAACGTCAGCGACGACGGAACCCACGCCGTCCTTTGGAAGAGCGGGGAGCCGCTCCCCAACGACACCGCTGTCAAGACCATCGTCGAGGCAATAGCAACTGCGTACGAGATATCAGCGCGGGGGAGGGGCTCACCTGACTCTGGGACCGTAGGGAGAGTCTGTGGAGGGACATCAGTGGGAGGGACGGCTACGACAACAGAGGGAGCCAGGTGATGGCGATGATAGACGAAGGACACAGTGCCCATTGGATGGAAATTAATGGCATGGGTACCATTGTACTTGGCCGTGAGGTGGTGACGCCCACCATCGTATGGCATGAGTACGGCCACGGCATCGCCTCCTCCTTAGGCAGGTGTGCTGAGATCTACAGAGAAATGTGTGACTCATTTCCCGGCGTGCAGGCTGTGGTATGAGGGCCAGAGTGGTGCCCTCAGCGAGTCATGGAGTGACATCTTCTCAACTTCGATTGACATTCTAGTAAATCATCACGAACTGCGCAAGGAGGACACTTGTACAGACAACCGTGCGGATTACCTGCCATCGTATTGAATTCCTGACCACTTGCACCAGAATATTCGCATCGCTGGGTGACTGCGTGGGACTGTGGCGATACCTATTACTGTATCAGATTTGGCGGCAACAATAGGGGCATTCAGGACCTCTGGAGGCCAAACTGCCGTGAGATATCTCCAGGCTCTCTGTACCCAAACCGCACGTCCAAAATGTTCTGCTGGGGATGGGGCGACGGTGGTGTTCATTACAGTTCCGTTCCTACACGCCATTTCCGTCTCTAACGCAAATGGGCAGACTGTGCGATTCCATCCCGCACCTACTCGATGCTTGTGGACGGCTCCGTCTATCACGGCGTCAGAGGCATTGGGTTGTATCCCGCTCTGATGCTCTTCACCAGGGCGAAGCTGCTGTCGACCCCAATGACCACCTTCTCTCAGTGCGCCACTCCTACATGTCCGGTTCAACCATCCTAAAGAGTATACAGGTTTTCATCGTATCTCAGGACGTCCTGCTCCCATTTCAAGGACGTCGGCGTCTATGTCGACACATTGGCGTGCATGTCATTGGATGCAGCCATCTTTGCAACAGAGTTAGACAAGGTGGAGGGTCCTGCGTCATGCTTATCATTTGATCCATCGTTTGTCCAACAACCGTTCACCTTCTATCCTCGGGTATTCCTTGCCGGATCGGTCAACTCGTCAATCACTGTGTTTGTGGCCGGAAGGTTCACTGACGGTGCGTCCATGGAGATGTCGAGTGGGTGGAGAGGCAGGTGTGAGATGTCGATGTCCGATGCGATAGTGTTCCACCGGGACCACAACGCCAACTCGAGCAGCCCCGTGTGGGAGTACCGTGTGCAGTGTCCAGTTCCGGCCTCGGAGCACAAACAAGACGCTCTCAGGCTCAGGTTCACAAGGTCTGCCACAAGTGAATATTCTGTGTACTGGGTCCCAGCTCCTGTGATTGTTAAGGCAGTGTTCGTACCTTCGGTCGGTGTCGAAATCCATGCCCAGAACATTCTGAAAGAGGCATTTAGCCTATATTGCGATATCGACTTCGATTCCGGCACTACACAGCCGTGCGTTAACGCCTTCGTATGCAACGAGGAGAATACCAATCCCTTCGAGGCTAAGGAGATCTGCTCACGCATGGACGTGCACTACGGGTCAGAAATCTTACGGGCCCAGGCTGGAGGACTGCAGCGTGGCATGTTCTTTGTTTATGTGTCACAGCATGGCAGGAGGGGGCCCATGAGCAACGCTGCATCACTGGCCGTGAAAAATGCTGGAGCAGCACTACAGATTTGTTTCGACCTTGAGGGTGTACGCGTGGTTGTCTCTGATACCATCTACGGAAGCGTCGAGGCGCAGACCAACAGCACTGGGTGCGCCAAATTCGATTTGGAGCAGGACGTTGAGTACAACATTACAGCGACGAAGGACGACTATGTGGTATATGAGATGAGGCAAATGCTGACCAACAGCAGTGGTGTGTTACATATTCCGATGGTACAGAGTGCTGGCTCTAGTGCATCAAGGGGACTGGCGCTTCTCTGTGTGATTGCCCTGCTTGGGATTCTGGAATTCCAGAGGTAAGAGCACATATGATTCACTCCACTGCAGCTGATTCCGACAACTAAAGATGTCAACAAATTTGCACGAATTTTGCATTTTGTCAGTGGGGGAAAAACACATGAAATGGAATAAGTGATCATTGAAAAAATTCCTGGAAGAGGTCGAGTGAGTTTCATTGGTGATATATTGTAGAAGGGACCCTTGGGGAAAGCCCTCGATGGCGATTTGAAGAGGATATATTGAAGGGAACACAACTTAAGCAGGTGACACAGAAGGATCAGGGATTTGGGGTACTCTTCTGCTAAAACGCAGATCTGATCGAATCACGGGGGTTTTTTAAAATGCAAATGAGTGTAGTATGTGAGATGGCAGCAATCACCTCTGATGCTGCTGTGCACATCAATGGCGCATCAATAAGCAACGTGAGGCTGATGCAGCAGCATGTATACTACTTCAGTATGAGCTTGCTTCCTTTTGGAGCTGCCTGTTATATGGTTAATCCTCCAGTTATTCTCGTTGCCTGGTCTGGTTATTAGATGTTTCATAACCTGTCAACTATGAATCTGGCCATTGTTCTGGCCTTTCTGTCAAAGAAGAGCAAAGAATGATTTCTTCATCGAATGGGCTATTACTTCTGAACTCTTCAAGTCAGTTCTTCTTATGATTTATTAGTGGAGTCAGTGTGTTTGTGCGAAAAGGCACAGAAACTACATTCTCTGGTTCATAGGGAACAACCAGAAGTTCCTAGGCAGGCATCTTCAGAATCAGCTGCTGTACCTGCAAAGGTAAAGCATGGGCAATCTGAAAATCCTGCTAGACTAACTGCAGAGTAAATGAACTTCAGTCAGGTAATTGCTGCATGACTACAAACACTTATGTGAAGAATATCAAAGCAAAAGAAGAACTCTATCTGCGACTAATACATCACGAAGCTGAGACATGTCAGGATCTCTTTCAAGGATGCAGTAAGAAGATATGCAGACTCATTATTTGTTCTCAGGAAGTCATTCATTCTAACAAACCAAACTACAAAGCCATTTACTGTTACTCTACATACAGAGCAATTCTTTCTAATTGATCTAATTAATTGATCAGTAGTTTCATATCAGATTTCCTTTCCACTGGCCCGAAAGGGGCTTATTTCTTACTGGTAGTAATTGGAAGAACAAAATCTATTTCGATTTTCTACTTCCTGACTATATATGCATTTTGCATATGAACAATCAATTGATTTCGAAAACAATCGACAAATTCCTGAAAGTGATAATGATGAGCATCGAACAACAATTCGGGATTGATTTTGAAATGACTACTTTCACTGGCCAGCAACATACAGCTTCATTTTTTGATTCTCTTATGCTAAATTAGAACTTTGATCACTACTAGCACATATATTGGCATTATAAGTATAACACTCTGCTCCTGTGAAAATGTTCTTGTCCGAATGAAACGAAACTTAGGAATTGGATTTATCTCTACTTCGGATACAACGATATGAAGTTACTTTACAGGAATCTGGATTTTGTGGTCATAATTTTCGTTTTGGTCAAGGTGTGGAATGTGATAGTGTTTCCCCCTGATTGTCAATTTGTCAATTTCAAGGTCCCAGGAAATCCATCTCGTGAAACGAGACGGGTTTCAGAACTGCATTCTGTTTTTGGTTCACCACTTTGTCTTTGTATCTGTTGAACATACTGATTATCATGTGATTGTGATCAACATTGGGGGTATGATGGTGTTTAAGGGCTCTTTTAATAGTGGTTTTTCCAATTTCATATGGGTTATTGCTTTACATGCAATACAGTGGTCTGTGAACATCTTCTTACACAACCCACATCAAGTCTCAGGATCCAAAAGCCTGTGAAATAATGGGGTTGCACAAGACCATAAGGATATCTTCCTAAACCACTCAACATTTTGTGATTCTCTTTTACTGTGACTGTTTGCCGTGCCTTGCCACGAGATGGATGACCCATGCTGCTCTCACAGCAGCTTCGAGCCACATGTCATACAGAAGCGACCGCCAGGAGGCACCGGAGTCAGGCACGACCCGCACGCCGGGTCGAGCTTTGCCCCGCAGAGCGAGCAGAACCTGCCTTCTCCAGCCACCTTGCAGGCCGAGCACACCATCCTGGTCCCCACAGCAGCAGCATCAGCGCCACCAGCAGGGGCAGCGGGCGCGGCTGCCATCGCATCCGCCTGCGCGGCGCGGCCAGCGGCGTCTGGCGGGATGCCGTAGGACGACAGCTCGGGCTCCTTGCCGTCCTCCGAGGCCCCGCCCTTGAAAGATGCGAGGTAGTCCGCGTACGAGCTCCCGGGGGCCCTCTTGGGCAGGCCTGCCGAGACGGGCACGGGCGTGGGGCCCGCACGGTGCTCGGACTTGATGCCCGCGGCCTCGAGCGAGAGGCCGATGACGCGCGAGAGCCGCTGGGCGACACGCAGCTTCTCAGCATCGACGAACTTGACGTGTATCCAGCCGCCAAAGTCGAAGCACGAGACCAGCCGCGCACGGCACCTGCTGCCCCCGTCCAGGGGCTCGACGACGAGGCCGAGGAAGGGGACCTGGGCCCGGCAGAAGCCCTTCTCGGCCGTCTGGTACTTGGCGTCGGTTTTGCCCACAGCGGCCCCCGTGCAGGCCACGATGCGGATGGTGCCGGCCTCCTCGGTGCGGCTGCGGCCGAGGACGAGGTCACGGCGAGGGCAGGCGGCCGAGAGCGTCTTGTGCTGCTGGTAGACCTGTGGAGGGAATGCGATGGTAAGAGGAACGGGAACCTTGATTTGTATCCAGGCTAGTAAATCTCACCAGCTGAATCTGAGGAGAATCCGAGAGAATCTGCACGTGGGCGACGGAGCTCGAGTTCCACTTGGCCTCGAGCGACCAGAACGTGTCCGCGATCTTGGACGGCGCGAGCGGTATGTCCGAGCTGGTCGCCCGCGTCACGAAGACCTCTGTGTCGTCGGGGGCCCTCGCGAAGACCTTGGACTCGCAAGAGACGACGTTCTCGTACTGCGCAGGCAGCGGTTCCCACGGACCGCCGGCGGGTTCGGCGAGGACCGAGGCGAGGGTCGAGCGGGCCTGGTCGAGGGAGAGCACGGGGACCTCGGACATGTTTCGGGATACCTGTATTTGAAACCGCAACCGAAGTTTTGTTTTCCTCAAGGCCCGACGGTTGAAGAAATATCAACGGCAGATATATTGTGGCGTGGGAGATACGAAGAAGATATCTCTGGCGCGGTATTCTGTATGTCAAGGGAAAAGATGCCGGTTTCGCTCGTATTGTTCTCTTTTCTCTTCGCGTCGCGTTCTGATCACTGGGGTCGACGCCGAGCTGGGCTGGCGTGATTCGTGCTCTCCGCTGCAAGGCTTGTCGAGGCCCATCCACGTGACTTTCGAGAAGGTTCCGTAGTATAAGGGTTAGTATAGGAGACTCTGGATCTCTTGATCTCAGTTCGAATCTGAGCGGGACCAAAACCTCGTTTTTATTCCCGGAAAACCCTCGGAAAACACGTTCCGGCCGCGAGAGACGCCAATAACGTGGAGAGAAGGTGCATTTTGTGCACCAGGCTTCTATTACCCACGTCCCACCCGCACCTCACACTGCCCTCTGTGTTGTGCTGTGTTCGGTCGACCGCACCCCCAGCCACCCCCCAAACCCCTGCAACCCCACCCGCCAGCCGTCAGCCGCCCAGCCGCCATGTCTGCCGGACCCCCGGGCTCTCTGGACGACTACTTCGCGAGCACCGAGCTCGCCAACGACCTGCTCGACGCGCCCCCGCCCGTCCGCTCGCCCCCGCCCGTCGTCCGCGCCTCTGCCGCCTTTNCCATGTCTGCCGGACCCCCGGGCTCTCTGGACGACTACTTCGCGAGCACCGAGCTCGCCAACGACCTGCTCGACGCGCCCCCGCCCGTCCGCTCGCCCCCGCCCGTCGTCCGCGCCTCTGCCGCCTTTGTGCTCTCGCCCGAGACGGGCTCGCGCTCGAGCCTCGCGGCGCTGCTCGCCGGCAACTCGGCGGTGCCGACGACGCCGTCGCCGGGCCTCCCCGGCATCCCGTCGCCCGGGGGCCCGTCGCCGGGCGGCCTGCTGACGACGACGACGCCGCGCAGCATCGCGGCGCCCGCGGCCTCTGCGACGCCGCCGTGGTCGTCGCTGCGCGCGCCGTCGCCCGCGTACGCGTCGCCGGCGTACCCGCTGGGCGGGCCCTTCCAGGCCTCGGTGCTGGCGCTGTCCCCGCTGTCGGTCCCGCGCGTGCCGTCGCCCGCGGTGCTGCCGGCGCCGGCGGCCTCGTGCCCCATCATGCGGAGCCCGTCGCCCGCCTTTGCCATGCAGCAGCAGTTCGCGGTGCCCGTGCGCGCCATGTCGCCGCGCGTGGGCTCGGCCCGCGAGCGCGAGCGCGAGCGCGAGGCCAGCGACCCGCGCGCGGTCGACATCGCGCCGCCCGCGCCCCAGTGCTCGCCGCCAGCGACGCCGCAGGTCTCGCCCTCGCCCTTCAACAGGACGCCCTCCTCGTGGCTCTGGCGCAAGCGCTCCGCAGCCCCCGCCGCCGAGCAGGTCCCCCGCTCCGCCTCCCCTCCCCCATCCCCACACCGCCCCACCGCTGACGCGGGGCCGTTGTTGTGACGGGATGCCCACAGGTGGCGGCTGAGGAGAAGAAGAGGGGGGCCGAGTCAAGACAGGCGTTCTGGGCCGGCAAGCGCTACCCGTCAAACGCAGTCACGCTCTCCACCCAGGTGCGCGCGTGGGTCCCCCCTTCCCCCCCTGCTGCTGCCCCTCTCCCGTGCTCCTTCCCTCGCCCTCCCTGTTCCTGAGCCTCGTCTGTGGAATTCCCAGATCAGGGACTGCCTGCTGCAGGGGCCGCAGCCGCGGCCAGCCAGGGTTGTGCTGGTGCCCCACGGCCCGATGGACACGTGCGGCGCGCTCGTGGCCGGCGCCCTCAAGGCCATCCCCAAGAACACAGCCAACATCATCATCATCGGCCCCGCACACAGGCGACCGTCGCCGCCCGTGCGCTCTGATTGAATTCGCGATACCCAAACTGTGCCCCCCCCCGAATTCTCAAACGGGGGCGCCCCCGCAGTGCGCGGTGACGTCGTTCGGGGCGCTGGAGACGCCCGTGGGCGTGCTGGCCGTGGACATCATCGCGAGCGCCGCGCTGCGGGACAGCGGCCTGTTCGAGGTGACGCCGACACAGCAGGACCAGGAGGAGTACAGCATCGAGATGATGCTGCCCTTCCTGCAGGCCGTCACCCCCAACGCCATGATCGTCCCCATCCTCGTCGGCGACTGCCCCCTCGAGCAATGTGAGCCAGCCGCCCAGCCCGCGGGCCCACTCCACTCACCGAGACACAGCACGCAAGTGCGCGGCAGCGCTGGCGACGGTGGCGAGGTCGAGGAACACGGTGATTGTGGTGAGCTGCGACTTCTCGCACTGGGGGGAGAAGTACGGGTGGACCAAGGTGGACCCGAGGTTCGGCACGGGCGACTCGGCGATACGCGCGACGGTCGCCGAGCTCGACCGCTGCCTGATCGACCTGATCTGCACGTGCGACGCCGACGCCATCGCCGAGCACCCGTGGAGGCACTCGCTCTGCAGACACAACGCCGTCACGCTGGCCCTGCAGACCGCCGTCGCCGCCGGCTGGCGCCTCTCGGCCTCGCTTGTCTCGCACCACGTGGTGGCTGGACCATCGCGCACGTACCAGGGCCACGCGAGCATCACTTTCCACCAGCTCGCTGCAAACCAATAAGGCAGGGAACAGGACGGACGGATTCGAGAGCAGAGACGGAGACGGAGACGGAGAGAGAGACAGACAGACAGACGAGCCTTGAGCTTTGCGCTCCCTCCAGCTCGGAGGGGCTACCTTTACTTCAGAACAACTGTGACCACACCCCTTGGTTTGGTTTGTGCATACGGGCCACCCCAATCCTCGTTTTTTAATCACATTCGGGCCGTTTGCACTCGTAGCTGACGTTGCCTTTTCCTGCCCGTTTGCGGGTGCTCGTGTTTGAGCCCCATGTCACAAGGACACTGTTTTACCGGAAAAGCGTCCTCGACCGGAAATGCTGTGGCAAAGTTGTGCACCATGTCCACGGGATGCTCTAGTGAACTCTGCTCAGCTACGCAAGGCGACGTGGGTCCATGGCGACTTAGGTGAGGCCTGAATGATGACCGACGCCGACCCCTGTCGAGGAAAATCGGTCACTAGCCCGGAGTAGGAAGAGAAATGCACAGTCGGTCGTCCTGAAGAGAGATCATTCTCTATTTTTGCCGCATCTGTACCCTCGCGATGAACCCCATGCCGACCGAGCCGTCACCGCACATCGAGAGTGTGCAGAGCGTGCCCTCGGACGCACCCGGCATCCCGCAGGCAGCGGAGAAGGGGCGCGTCCACTTCCGCGTCCCCTTCGCGGTGGTCCTGGCGCTGCTGGTCCTCGTGGCCCTCGTCATCCCCGTCTCGGTTGGCATGGCCCTGACGGCCCTCGACGCCAACCAGATGCTCGTCGAGGGGGCGCAGGTCCAGCACCAGATCATGCTCAACGCGACGTCGAGCACGGTCCGCCTGATGCTCTCGGAGACGGAGAAGGCCGTCGCAGAGCTGCGCCTGCTGATCGAGATGAACACGACGGCCCCCGACGACCCTCTCGCCCTGCTCCGTACAATGTCCGCAGCAATGGCGTCACGGCTCGACACCTGCGGCGCCGTGGCGTTCACAACGCCCAGCGGCGGCACCACAGCGATAGCGCAGCTGCCCGGCGGCGGCTTCAACGGCCTGATGACGTTCCCCAACAACACGCTGTGCCAGTTCCTGGTGGGCAACGCCACGCAGCCGAGCGCCTTCTTCGACCTGAGGCACCCGCTGTGGTGCCTCGATCAGGAGTCCACCGCGCCCATCGTCCCGAGCACTGCGCCGTACCTTGCAGTGAACACGACGTCGCGGACAGGGGGCTGCTGGACGCACGTCTACGTGGCAAATCCGAGGTTCATGTCCTCGAGGCCCATACGGCTGACTCGCTCAGAGCCTGTGTTCGTGAATAATGCGTTCGCCGGGGTGGTCTATATGTCTGGATACGCCGATGCGCTCGGGGCCGTGTTCTCCAGGGAGGCCACAGTCTCCGGAGGGGTGGCGTTCGTGGCAGAGCAGGAGAGCGGGTGCTTCCTAGGGTCGACAAGCGAGGCAGTTCGGAGCGAGCCCGGACAGACCTCCTGCCAACTCGTCGAGGATGTCCAGGACGAGCTGATCGCACGGGCTGCACGGACGGTCACGCACCTGTTCGGCCAGTGGACTGAGGTTCCACGCAGGGCCACGTTCTGGATGGGCAGCCACTTGGTGGACGTGGCACAGATAGACGGCCCCTGCGCCTGCGGAGTTCACTGGACAGTCGTTATCTGCTCCACTCCTGCCATCGTCCCCCTCAAGCCTGCTACTCTCAGCACGGTGCTGGCCATCACTGCTCTGTTGCTGGTGGGCTCGGTCGTGCTCAGCATCGTTGTGACTCTGCCTCTGAAGCAGATCTCCCGAGACATGTCCAATATCATCACCCTCAATTTTGCCAGTCTTCCCAGAAGCAACCTCAGCTCGAGCATCACCGAGATCCACGAGATGCAGAGATGCTACGTTGCTCTCAGGCGGGGCACGAAGGCGCTGACCAAGTTCGTCCCGGCCCCTGTGGTGCTCAAGTTGATGAACTCGGGCGCGGCCACAAACCAGATTGACGTTGACCCTCGCGGCATCGAGGTGGCCCCGATGGCGGTGCTCTTCACGGACATCGTTGGATTCACAACTCTCAGCGAACAGCTCAGCCATGCACAGCTCCTGTGCCTCCTGAGCAACTGGTTCAGCCACTTTGGCGCAGTTATCCAGGCGCACAGAGGGACAATCGATAAGGTACTGCCACCGATTAGCCACCACACCCACCTGTGGTGCATTTGTAGTTCATTGGAGACTGCATCATGGCGCTGTACGGCAAGCCTGTGCCAATAGAGCAGTCCCGAATTGCCCAAGAGGCGTGCCAAACAGCACTCGACTTTGCCGAGGCGAACGCAGAGGCGAATCAGTCAGCCGACCTGAATGGGCTTCCGCACGTCCAATACAGAGTGGGGCTGCACTTCGGGGACGTCATTGTGGGCAACCTCGGATACGAGGGCAGAGTCAACTACACCGTGTGCGGCAATGCAGTCAACATCGCCAGCAGGATGGAGCAGCTGGGGAAGGACTACGAAATTACGCCTCTTGTCAGCGGTGCTGTTGCGAAACTTGTATCTCGGGAGTTTGTCTGCGTGCTCCTCGATGTCGTCTTTTTGCGTGGCCACACGAGGAGGGCAACGGAGGTCTACCACCTGCGATGCCAGACATGCAAGGCTTCTTCGGATGATGCGAAGGTGGTGGCGGCATTTGATGCAGTACACAAGCTCGTGCGGAGAGGACACAAGGAACTGGCGCTCGAACAGCTGCAAAGAATGTTGTCGGACCCGCTACTCACGCAGTATTCAAGGTCAATTGCGGTCATTTATCGACATATTTCTGATGACGAACTCACCAATGAGATGTACGACGAAGACGCCCGAGAACCTCTCGAACAGTAGCACTGCGTTTAACCTCTCACAAATAAACGTCTGTATCGCACAGCGAGTAGCGGAAGAAGCGATAGGAGCACTGTTTATTCGAATGCAATCGAGTGTTAGAAATGTCACCACACATAGCGGGCCGTTGTGCCGTCGGTCCAAACGAAGGGCTGAAACATGAACACCCCAAACGCAGCGGCGTTGACCAGCAGCGACAGCACGACGTGGGCGACCAGCGACGCCTTGCTCCGCGCGTCGGGCGGCGCCACCGACGAGTGCAGCACGAGCAGCGGGACCACAAAGTGCCGTATCTCGACCGACGCCAGCGGCACGAGCGACGCGGCGCAGCACCCGGTGAACACGACCCACCACATCGGCTCGCGCTGGCTGCCGATCGACTGCCACAGCACGGCCGCGCACAGCGCGTAGAGCGGCATCGCGGCGTACGGGGCCCACCACGACCAGCCCAGGGCGCCAAAGATGTAGTGCGAGTAGTGCCGGCTGTCCGCCAGGCTCGGCGCAGCGCTCACGAAGACCGCGGGCGACGCGAGCACCGAGAGTATCGCGATGAAGACGAGGTTGTCGAGCAGGTGGCGCCGCGTGAGGATCAGCGCCCGCCTGTCCCATATGTGCGCGGCGACGACGGGCAGCAGCGAGACGGTGGCGACGGGCAGCAGGTAGAAGAGCTGCATGAGGTTGAAGACAGAGGGCCGCGCGCCGTGGCGGTCGCCGGGCGCCACGAACATGCTGCCGTTGGTGATGACGAACGAGGCGAACGAGATGACGACGGTCGCGTAGGGCCAGACGACGGCGGTGACCTGCGGGATGTTCGACAGCGACCATCGCGCGAACATCGTCGGCGACGCGCGGGCCTCCTGGTCCCTGCACCTCGTCAGCAGCGCCGTGCACGCGGCGTACACGACCCACACGACGTTGGTCTGCTTGAACAGCACCGACGCCGCCCCAGCCTGCCCCCCCGGGGTGTCCGACTGAGCTCGGAAACAACAACAAAAAAACGGGCGGAGAGAAAACCGATTCAATTGAAAAAAGCGTACAAACGCGCTGACGACGTAGAAGGGGTAGGTGTTCTTGTTGGCAAAGTGGATCATGATCATGACGAAGAAGGTGGAGCCGAGGTCGGGGTAGAACATGGGGGCGAAGAAGAAGAGCGGGGGCAGCGTGGCCTCTGCGAGCGCCTTGGCGAGGCACGCGGGGCGGCTCAGGTGCGGGTGCTCCTGCCGCGCGATCTGGTACATCACCGCCAGCATCCCCGTCGACATCAGCGCGGGCAGCGCCCGCAGCGTCCCCAGCATGCAGCCGCCGACCGCCCGCCCGAACCCCGCGCCCATCACGTGCCTGTACGCGTTGACACGTAACAAACGCTCTAGATATTAGGGGTGATAAAATATCGCGCAGGGAATCTGGATTTTCTCTCCGGCGCGATATTTGCGGGTACGCACAGGCCGGGGAGGGTGGAGATACTGGGGTCCCACGTGCCAAAGTCGCCGGCGCAGAACCGCTGGGCCTGGGCGACGTGGACGGACTCGTCGAGGTAGGGCTCGCGGACGCGCGAGTTGAAGAGGTGCAGGAGGCACGCGTTGGCGGCGCCGAAGACGGCCACCCAGAGCGCCACGGCGCGCCTCTTGCCATGGATCTCCTCCAGCCCCATTGTGCCCTGCTTGCCGGCTCTCTGCGCGCGCCTGAAAGAAATGGCCCTGAAGATACCCGAAAATATCTCAAAATATCTTTCTTCCCTGGATATCGCGCCCATTCTTCAGCCGTCCCCGGGGCGGCGCAGGGTTGGGCGTTCCCCATGCTGCGTGCTGATGCCACTGCTGCTGTCGAGCGGTCCTCGCGAATTCAACCCCCGGGAAATGACATCATTGCTGTGTACACAGGAGGAATACACGAAAGAACCCTGTCCTGAAGAGAGGTGCATTCACGCTTCATTCGAGTGCACGACCGTGTTCCAGTCTGGAACGAGTGGCAACTCCTCGAAGTGGGCAATGAGGAGATTTTCGTATCTTCCTGACACAGGAGCAGCGCCTGAGCACAACGATCGACGCCTGTTCGGCAAAAACTAACACCCAGCCAGCCCGCCGGAGCCCCCACCAGCCCACCAGCCCCACCAGCCACCCCCTCACCCATGAGCGCGGACCGTCTGACCTCGGAGGAGCTCTGCAACCTCGTCAAGCGCGTCTTCGTGCCCCGCGAGACGGACAGCCGCCTGGGCCTCATGGTCGACCTCCCCGACGCCCGGGTCCCCGACGACGCCGCCTGGGCCGCCCGCCGCGCCATGGCCCTCGACTGGGCCGCCCAGCTGCGCGCAGCACGCGCCACGCTGGGCCTCGGCGTCGACGTCGTCGCGTACCGCAACGCGCACACCAACAACGGCGACCTCCCGCAGACCGCGTGGGTCCTCTCCGAGAGCGACCCGCTGGCCCTTCCCGGCACCGCCGAGTCCCTCGACCAGTCCAAGGCACCGCACCCCCATCTGAGTCCTGCCACGTCATTCAATTGAATGTCTAATAATTGTTTGATTTCTCCTCCCTTTTTTCGCACAGGCGATCGCGATGAACGAGGTGTTCGACACGCACTCGATCCTGATCGCGGTGACCAAGTTCAGCTCGACGGCGCCGCTCAAGGTCGCTGCGCGCCAGCACGCGATGCGCGCGGCGACGATGCCGGGGTTCAGCGCGGCCATGGTCCCCGCGCTGCGCCTCGACTACACCGAGATCAACCGCCGCGTGCACATCCT
The DNA here is from genome assembly GCA_902651635.1 of Mastigamoeba balamuthi. NCBI lineage: Eukaryota > Evosea > Mastigamoebida > Mastigamoebidae > Mastigamoeba > Mastigamoeba balamuthi. The sequence continues at coordinate 228,674 of CACRSC010000049.1, read as the reverse complement.
CAAGGCCCACCTCGACAAGGCCGACGGCGCCGACTTTGTCTTCCGCACACCCGCGGGCGAGGACCGCCTGCACCTCGACCTGCGCCACCGCACGGCGCACGCGTCGGGCGGCCTGCTGCCCGACAACGGCGTCGCGGGGAACCTGCCCAGCGGCGAGGCGTACATCGTGCCGTACGAGGGCGAGCAGCCCGGCGACGCGAGCCGCTCCAGCGGCGTGCTGCCCGTGCAGTTCGGCTCCGAGGTCGTCCGCTACCGCATCGAGCGGAACAAGGCCGTCGAGGTGGTCACCGAGGGCGAGCAGAGCGCGCGGGAGGCCGAGCACCTGCGGCGCGAGCCGGCGTACGGGAACCTCGCCGAGCTCGGGCTCGGCGTGCTGGGCCCGTTCGGGGTGAAGCCCGTGGGGGCGGTGCTGCTGGACGAGAAGCTGGGGCTCCACATCGCGTTTGGCCGCAGCGAGCACTTTGGCGGGCAGGTCGGCCCCAGCGACTTCTCGACGCCCGACGCGGTGATCCACATCGACCGCGTCTACGTGCGCGAGACGCAGCCCGACGTGGTCGCGGCCAGCGTCGTGCTGACGATGGCTGACGGCAGCAAGCTCGACCTCATGCGCGACAACGACTACGCCATCCAGTTCTAGGGCCCGCGCCACGGCAGCAGAGGGCAGGGGCCCCTTGGGAGACAGCATACAGACCCGAATTGAAGCTGCAAGAGCGAGCAATCATCCCTGCGATTGCGCAACGCGTCTTCTGTGGCTTCGCTGTGTGTGGCAACATGCTAACTGAAAGCTCTCAATATACAAGGGCGCCCACAGAGTACTGCCAATCCTTTGCACACGACGTCTGCAAGCCAATCGGAACAGTCTCTCTCACACCGATTTCACCGTAAAAAACAAAAAAACCAGATGAACACTCTCCCGCAAGTCAACGGCCCTCCTCCGCGTGCTCTGCACCACCCGGCCCTCACGCACCGCACGACATTATGTCACCGGTACCGTGGGGTGGGAGTCTCACAGGCCCTGTGGGGTGCGTCCTTGTTGCGCCGTACCCCCCAGCGCTGCCTGTGCTTTTTCATAATGTCGGACGAACCCTTCTGGCGCTCCCCTGCAGGCACAGAATAGACAGCGTCTGCGCACGCGGCTGTACTTGCGACGCGCACTCGTGCACAACTGCAAATGTCGTCCACGGCCCCGCTCGCCGATGCAGCGTTTGAAGTTTCTCTGAGAGCTGTATGAATTGAGGGAGCACAGCCAAGCAGAGGATGACATAACAGACACACCCGAGACCAAGTGGCAACTTTCCCTCCATAACAATCACCTAGGTTTTCTGTTCTTGGGGACGCGGAGCCACATGCAAAGCGGGGACGCATTAGCCTGAGGCACCACAGTCAGGGGAGGGACATTGAGGGGGAACGGTGAAATGGGTGGAAGCCATGAATGGAACACGGTCTATTTTTGGCTCGTTCCCGCTGCTCGCTTTGGCGATGCGGTTCTTGCACACACGTGCCGGTGGTGGTGTCGGCAATGTATACGCTTTTAATTGGTACAAACAGACACAGGGAGTGGGTTCGGTGCGCTCCGTGACGAGGGGGCAGCAGGGCCATCAGGGCTCGGCAGAGTCGACGCTGTTGCTGGCGCAGCGCTTGCGGCGGGCGTCGTCGATGCGCCTGCTGGCGTCGGCGGCGACTGTGTCGAGCAGGGCGAGGGCCCTCTGCTGGGCTGCCAGCGTCGTCCACACGGCGCCGGGGACGCTCTGGGCCACCCACCTCTTCCTGGCGAGCAGCTTCTGGGCGGGCACCATCTCGGTCCTGCAGGGGGCGAGTCAGCCATTGCGAGGGCGAAGCGCTTGGAAGAGGGAGACGAAGAAGAGAGAGAAGGAGAGGGGCGAGGTGCGCGCACCTGACGGCAGCAATGGCGCGCTGGATCGGGGCGGAGTCGAGCCCGAGGGCATGGAGGTGGGGGAGGAGGGCCTGGAGGTGCTCGAGGACGACGAGCTGGGTGGAGGTGGTGTCCATGAGGCGCCCGTAGAGAAGGCGGCACTCGTCGCCCCTGATGTCGGCCTTGCGGACCCACGGGAGGCGGGACGTGAGCGTGGACAGCGTGCGGAGGTAGCTGCGGGTGGCCACTGCGGTTGCCATGGGATGCGGCTGGGGACTGGATTTCTGGCTTGCTGGCTTGCTGGCTTGGGGAGAAACAAAAAAAGTTCTCGGTACGGCTGAGCGGCCTTTTAAGGCACGGATAATATCTTTGCGTCATGCAATTGAAAGTGGTCATCAACTGTTATCGTATGAATCTCAATCTCACGCCCAAATTACCTCCATGCTGTTTCAGCGCTACCGAGATGGTGAAGCGGTGGTGCTGCTACACTCCTCTCAACCCAAAGCCACGTCGGCCGACACAAGCATCAGCTCAAATAGATCGTTTCTAATACCTGCTGCAGGGCGGTGACGACATGCAAGAGCTACTTGTGCTGCAGAGCATAACGCAGTAATCAAATGGAGACACGAAGAGCTAAACCGTGAGTGTCGAAGGGTCGACGTTCTTGAACGCTTGGACTAGGACGTGCTGCTGCTGCTAAGGCTTTTCCGGTACACCCTCGACAGCGACCGTTGATGAGCATTCTTGGCACATGGCGAGAGAGGTGATACCCAGTAAATGAACCTCTGGGCCATTCAGTCCCCATCGTAGGCCCCGCAAATGGCGGGCCAACCTCCAAGTGAGCCTAATGATGGAGTTCATGCTGTTGAATTCCAGTCATTGAGCACACAAGAGCTGACCGGGCTCAGAGGTTGGCCCTCTATTTGCGGGGCCTCCGACAGGACCTGATAGGCCCCAGTGCCCCTTCGTACACAGTATCTTCGAATTCCAGCCCATCTCGCGCTAGATTCCGCTCGCCGAGACAATGTTGCCACACGTGTGCGGCACATGACGTGGACGAGTAGTAGTCGTCTGAGACCTGCCCAAGCTATCATAGGACAGCGAGGGGGATCCCCTCGAATTACACACACGTGACGTGTACGGGTTTTCCCGTGTCCGTTGAAGCGATGCCGGGTCTGCTGCTGCGCGCGTTCGCCCTCGTCGTGCTGTGCGCCGCGTGCCTGTGCCACGCCACGACCCCGGCGCCCGCCGCCGCCAGCGCCGACACCGACGCCGCCCTGCGGGCCGCCAAGTCCGCGCTCGCGAGCGACCCGCGCGACGCGCTGGGCCTCGCGCGGCGTGCGGCCGCCCGGCTGCTCTTCGGCGACCCCCCGGGCGCGGCGGACGACGCGCGCGCGGCCATCGCCCTCGACGGCGCGCTGTTCCTGCCGCGCTCGGTGCTCGCCGAGTCGGCGCTGGCGCTCGGAGACGCGCGCGCGGCGGCAGAGGCGGCGACGGGCGCGCTGGCGGTCGCGCCGGGCGACGCCGCCGTGCTCGCGCTGCGCGCCGAGGCGCGCGGGGCGCTGGGCGAGTGGTCTCTGGCCGCCGCGGACGCCACGCAAGGTGCGGGCGCTGCCCCCGAATTCAAACGAATCGGAATTGGCGAATTCGAAATGGAAATAGAGACTTCAGTCTGAGAATTGGCGCCGCCCCCCCCGCCCCAGCCCTGGCCGCGAGCCCGCGGAACGAGCGGGCCCTGGCCGCCCGCGCAGAGGCCCGCAGGCTGCTGCGGGACCTGGCGGGCAGCATCGCCGACGCCACGGAGCTGCTGGACGGCCACCCCGGCCACGCGGGCGCCCTCGTCACGCGCGCCGAGGCCCACGGCGCCTCGGGCAGCTACGCGCTCGCCGAGGCCGACGCCACGCGCGCCCTCGAGGCGGACCCCGCGCTGCTGCGTGCCCGCCTGGCGCGCGCCGAGGCGCGCCTGCAGCTGCGGGAGCACCGGGGCGCCGAGGACGACGCCGGCGAGGTCGTCGCGCGGGCCCCCGCGGGCCACGAGTCGCGCGCGCGGGCGCTGTGGGTGCGCGCCGTCGCCCGGCTGTCGCTCAAGAAGCCGCGCGAGGCCGCCCGCGACGCGCTCGAGGCCGCGGGCGCGTACGCGGGACACGGGAACAGCGACAGGGAGGCGGCGGCGCTGGCGACCGCTGCCGAGGCGCTGCGCATGGACGGGAGGCACAGGGAGGCCGCGGAGCAGGCCACCAGGGGGCTCGAGGCCGCCGGCAGGGCCCCCGAGGGCGCCGTGGACCCGCGGACGCGCGCGATGCTGCTGGGCGTGCGCGGGCTGTCGCGCTCGGCGGCGGGCGAGCTGCGGGCCGCCCTCAAGGACCTGACCGAGGCCACGCGGCTGGACCCCGCGTACCTCGACCACCTCAAGGCCGTCGCCCGCTCCGTCCGGGCCGCGGAGCAGCCGTCGCGTGGGCGGGAGCAGCTGGAGCAGCAGCAGCAGCAGCAGCAGCAGGAGGGCCGGCAGGACGGCCAGCACGGCCAGGACCGGCAAAAGGACCGGGAACTGTAACGCGAGGTGCAGTCGGCCGACGGATTCGCGTCGGACCCGACGGAAAAGAACCGAGAGAAAGGTGCAACAGATTCGCTTGTCGGTTGTGCAAAGACGGTAACTGCCTGATTCACGCTGGTACCTTTTTGGCGGAAAAACGGGGGAAGGTTCAGTCGATACGCCCCCCCGGGAAACATGCAGACAAACGGATTGTACCGGGGCTGACTCAGCCCTTCACCCGCAAACCCCCTCGTCACCAGAAACACATTATATTTATTCCCGTTAAGCGCCCACACAACACTGAGAAAGGTGCAGTTTGTCCCGCACCGCTTCTCAGTCCCGCAAGGCACAGACCCGCACAACACAGAGAGAACGATGGCGCACACACAACAGGCGCAGGACGTCCGCGTGATGTACGCGGGCGAGACGCACACGTTTGCCGTGGAGCCCAAGTCGACGGTCGCGGACGCCTGCTTCGCTGTCGCGGGCGAGGCCGCGCGCAAGCGCAACGCGTTCTTCCTGTGGCTGCCGCGCACGATGCGCTACTACCTGCCCGACGACTTCGTCTCGGCGGTCGCGCTGAAGAAGGGCGACGTGCTCGAGGTGCTCCCGCGGTTCGTCGAGCGCACGGTCGTCTGGTTCCCAGCCCCCGGCACCGACTGCTTTGAGACGCGCATCACCGTGGACCAGCTCGCCTCGCCGCAGACGGCGGCCAACCGCGCGGCCAAGTCGCTGGGCATCTCGCACAACGACAGGCCGTTCTACTCGCTCTACGCCTGCGACGACGACGGCGGCGACCTGTTCATGCCCAAGATGGCCTTTGTCCGCGCCTCGCGGTCCGCGGGCGCCAAGGACGGCAGCGAGCTGGTGCTGCGCAGGCGGTTCTACTTCACCACCGAGGCCGAGACCCCCGAGGCCGACTTCGCTAACGTCTGCGAGTTCCTCGAGAACGGCTTCTACGTCTGCGAGAAGGACACGGCCGTCGAGATCGCCGCGTCGCTGGCGCAGGTGTTCCTGGGCGACTACAGCGACAAGAGGGACAAGAAGGCGCTGAGGGACTTCCTGCCGCCCGAGTGGAGGGAGCACAAGCGCCTGGCGGCGTCGGTCGCGTCGCAGTACTCGCAGCTCGTCGGGATGACGAGGGAGTGCGCGATGCAGCGCGCGACGAGGGCCGCGAGGTCGATCCTGACGTTCGGCATGACGCTGTTCTTCGTCCAGGAGGAGTCGGCCCGCGGGCTGACGGAGCTGCTGGGCGTCTCGGCCAACAGCATCTGCAGGCTCGTCCCCGAGGGCAACGAGCTCATCGAGGAGCACAGCCTGTCGGACCTCAAGAACGTCTACGGCAACCACGTCTGCGTCGGGCTGACCTGGAGGTCCGCCTCGGCCAACTACGTCTGCTACTGCACCAAGACCAGGGAGATCGAGCTGCTGGTCGAGGGATACGTCTCCGAGTGGAAGATGAAGCACCCCGACCACTCGTTCCTGAACCCGGTCGCTGAGTGCGCGCCCGACCAGGCCAGCAGCCCCCCGCTGGCCGCCGACGACGATTCGGACAGCCTCTTGCTGTCCCTGCTTCCCTCAAGATGGAAAGCGGAGGTCGTCAAGAAGCTGAACCGCGTCCAGAAGCGCGTCTACACCATGCCCGGAGTGCCTCTGCTGCAGAAGGTCATGCATCGCGAGCACTAATCAACCCACCACACTTAGAATTTGCACACACACCCCCTTCGGCTTACCCTACTCTACCTACTAAGCGCCCTCCTAATCAACCAACCCAAATACACGGCTAGCATAGCTTTATACAGCAATTAAACCACTTTCCCTTTCGCGCCTGCGGAAACTGTATTGTATGAATTCTCTCTTTTTGTAAGAGAGGTAGTTTGGATCGCCGCACTCTCCAAAAACATTTTGCATCCGGTGGGTTTCGAACCCACGCATCTTTCGATAGCAGATCTTGAGTCAGCCGCCTTAGACCACTCGGCCACAGATGCGTTACCAACATTCAGAAACAAAAAACGAACGCGAACGGTATTCGCACTGATTGTTGGTAAACCGAAGTCAGCTGTTCCTTTAAGCGGCTGCCCGTGTGATTACACCCACGCAATGCTATGTCGGCTGTTCTGCTATACCTTCCTAATTCAATCAACGTGGCTCTCAGGCTGTGCCGACTGCTGCTGCGCCGCTTGCTCGGCCTTGTGGCTCGGGGACAGCAGCGCCACGACGCCACGCTTGCACAGGTCCACCAGGCGCGTGGACGGGCGGAAGATGGCCAGCGACCCGCACCCTGTCTCCGCCTTGTACAGCGGACCCAGCGGCGGCGTCTCGCGGCGCCTCTCGTCAGTCATCACAGCAATTATCTCAAACTGCGTTGCGCCAAGTCAGTCACGACAAACGGAAGCCACGGGGCAGCAGCATCAGCAGCAACGCACAATCGGGAACAGGATGGCGTAGACGCCGCAGTTGACCAGCAGCGGGAAGAAGTAGCACGTCAGGGTGAACGGAGTCCCTGGCGGCAGCAAAGCGGACGTCAGCGGCTGGGGCACCCGCGGGCAGACCGACAGACAGAGGGCGTACCGAATCCCAGGAAGAACGCCCAGCGGCGCTGGAACTCCTCCATGCGCTTCGGGAACCTCCAGCTCGTCTTCAGAGTCCACTTGGCGCTGCGAGGGAGAGGGGGGTGAGCACACAGAAGCAAGGGGCGAGGGAGACGCGTCGAACTCGATGCAGAGAAGCGAGTAGACCCACGACGTCAGCGCAAACGCGACAACGGGTCCCACGAACGGCACGGCCTCGTCGAGCACGAACGTCTCCACCACGCAGGCGCAGTATATCAGCACCTTGTACACAGACTCGGCGAGGCCGCCGATGCTGCGCCAGGAGACGGTCCTCAGAAACGGCAGCAGGAGAGACTGACAGGCAGCTGCGCACCTGACGCTGTTCTTCGAGGCTCCGTACCGGAACGTGAACGCCCTGTCGGCTATCTGCGCGTGCCACGAGCTGCTGGCCACGAAGCAGAACAGGTACACGGGGTACAGCCACAGTACCTGAGCAGCGAGCGTCACGATCCGTACTGCGATGAGCCGCGATATCCCGCAACGATATTTTGGCGCAAAGTGGATCCAAGAAAGATATCAGGAATTCCACGGAACCAGAATCCTGACGTGTCCCGGGAATTTCCACCCCCCCCCGCCGCACCTTGTAGGCGATCGAGAACAGCACTGGGGGGAGCACGGGCCTGGGCCCCAGCACGGCGGCCAGCGCGGGCTCGATGACCCTGTCGAAGACGAAGAGGCTGCCGAGGAAGACGACGCCGTTGGCGGCGAGGCAGCGCGCGACGAGCCCGCGCAGCAGCGCGTCGGACCAGAGCGCACGGGCGGGCCGGTGCAGCGCCGCGCCGTTGGCCACGCCCTCCAGGAACAGCAGCAGCGCGCGCAGGACGCGGGCGGCGAGCGGCTCCAGGGGCGCCGCGGGCTTGGCGGGCCCCTCGGGCGCCGCGGGCGCAACGCAATTCTCAGCCGCCGTTTTTCTCTCGGTTATTTTGTTGTGCGGTGCCCCACCGCCGAATCTGGAGGCGAGATCTGGCGATCGGGTGTGGACCGCTGGTAAGGAAGGGGCTTTGAGGGTGGCGGAGAGATGGCACAGCCTCAGAGAATGCCGTGCAGACAACGATCAAGATATCGGAGGGGCACGAATTCACACACACTGTGTGGCATTCGGATGAGAACCAGAGAGAATGGCTGAGCTGTGAGACACTGACAGCCGTCGGTCCCAGCACTGGGATGGAGATCTTCTTGTATGATCCGGCAGGGATATTCGGAACTCGTCGTCTCTGCCGGAATCTCTTTTCAACCCGGGGGAAAAAAGAAAATCGACGAAGATACGCTGCGCAACACGCAATCGACCTCTCCAACGGTATTGGAATACGCATGAGCGCCTTTCTCCGAGGCAGTGCACTGGCCGAGCATCTGGCCCCCAGCACAGTCCCAGACGAGGACTTCTCGTTCGTCCCCGACTTCGCCCTTCCGGTCGACAACGCACACGATCCCTCGGCAAGTCCCGGTGACGCGGGATCCCGCAGGGGCCCCGTCATCAACACACTCCGCAGGGCCGCTGCCGACCCCGCAGCCCGCGACGCCGGCGACGTGGCCAGCGGCTTCCCGCACAGCGGGTTCATCGAGCGCATCTCCAGCGATCTTCGCGGATCCGCCGTTCTCAGGTAGCGGGGGGGGGGGAATCCCCCAAGTTGCGAACGCACTCCGGCATCTGAGGCCTCCGAGCACTGCAGGTCGTCGGTGCTGTGGCCCTGCGACTCGCCGAGGGAGGCCGGGCCGGTCCGGGCGGAGGGGACTGCGGCGCACGGGCACCAGGGGCTGGGCTGGTACGTGTACACATGCTGGGCCCGCGAGCTGGGCTGCGTCCTGCGCCCCGACCTCGTCTGGGTCACCGTGGCCTCGGAGCTCGCGGGTGAGACCGTCGCGGCCCCCGCGGCCTACCGCCCGCTCTTCACGGGCAGCGCGGGCGGCAAGGAGACCGTGCGGGTGCTCGTGGGCTCGGAGGAGTCGCAGATGCCGCTCGACACACTCGCTCGCAGCCTCGCGGGGCGCATGGCCGACAAACGCCTCGCGGAGCTCGTCGCCAACAGCGACTTCGCGTCCGCGGGGCCGGCTACGAGCAGGCGGCGTGCTCCGCGCTGGCGCCGGCCTCCAGTCCCTACTACGACTACGTGACGCGCCTGTGCGGCATCCCGCGCGTCCGCGTCGACGGGAGCAGCGACGAGTGGCAGCGCCTGGCGCGGATGTGCGAGGAGCTCGCGGACCACGTGGAGGCCTGCAGATCGCCGCGTTCGGCGCAGTTCGCAGCGTATGCCAGGGACGCGGCAGGCCTCGTGCGGGAGATCGACGCGTACGCGCACTGCGACCTGTCGACGCCGGCGGACCTCGAGGCCGCGCAGACGTTCTTCTCGGGGCTCTTCTGGATAACAGCAAACTGCGGCAGCGGGCACCCGTACTACTGCCGCGGGTGGCTCTCCCGCCTCTACTTCGTGACGGTGCAGGAGCACGAGGTGCGTCGTCGTCGTTCGTAGGTCCACTGAGTGCTCAAAGCGAGTTCCCCCATCACAGGCTCTGAGGCGCAAGAGAGACCCGGGGGACGAGAGGTGGGATGTCCTCGAGGTCCACCAGGGGTCGCGCCAGTTCGCGAGCGTGCTGGACTTCCCGACGCACATGGGGCGCGTGGCGTGGCGCAACGAGGAGAGTGGGCGCATGTTCTGTTCGTGCACAGGCATCCTCTACAGCACTCTGAGCGCCGACGGCATGTTCCTACTGCCTTGCTACGGCCAGCTTCAGTACGAGGTCACCGACAAAAAGCTGTTCCTCCAGCTGTCCAACAGCTGATGCCCAGAGGGGCCTCAACGACCAAGGCAGTTGATGAACTTTGAGTGGTACGTGGAAACTGTGTTGTCCTCTAGAGTCTCCCACCGATAATCCTCATCTCCGACTGCAAGATTCAAACAATGAGAACAAGTGATGATCACTTTCAATTGCATGACGAAGAGATATTATCCGTGCCTTAAAAGCCCGCACAGCCTTACCGACACCATTCATTGTTTCTCCCCAAGCCAGCAAGCCAGCCAGCCAGCAAGCAAGCCAGCAAGCCAGTCCCCAGCCGCATCCCATGGCAACCGCAGTGGCCACCCGCAGCTACCTCCGCACGCTGTCCACGCTCACGTCGCGCCTCCCGTGGGTCCGCAAGGCCGACATCAGGGGCGACGAGTGCCGCCTGCTCTACGGGCGCCTCATGGACACCACCTCCACCCAGCTCGTCGTCCTCGAGCACCTCCAGGCCCTCCTTCCCCACCTCCATGCCCTCGGACTCGACTCCGCCCCGGTGCTCCGTGCTATCGCCGCCGTCAGGTGCGCACACCTCACAAACTCGCCTCTCTCTCTCTTCCCCTCCCCTTCCCAGCGTGTCGCCCTCGCAATGCCTGACTCGCCCCCGGCAGGACCGAGATGGTGCCCGCCCAGAAGCTGCTCGCCAGGAAGAGGTGGGTGGCCCAGAGCGTCCCCGGCGCCGTGTGGACGACGCTGGCAGCCCAGCAGAGGGCCCTCGCCCTGCTCGACACGGTCGCCGCCGACGCCAGCAGGCGCATCGACGACGCCCACCGCCAGCGCTGCGCCAGCAACAGCGTCGACTCTGCTGAGCCCTGATGGCCGTGCCCCCTCGTCATGGAGCCCACCCCCTCGTGTGTCTGTAACTCTAGCGGATTCACTGCCGAGACCATCACCAGCACGTGTATGCAAGAACCTCAAAGCCAAACCGAGCAGCGGGAATGATCTAATAATACCACCGTTCTATTTATACCCACCATTCCTGATTATACACCTAAATTGCGACTCTGCGCAAGTGGGACCGAGAGTGGCTCGAGTCTGTACTATCCCAAGGCAGCCCATCCCCACCGAGCCTACTGACTGCGCAGGCTTCATTTGTATTGCTTGGTTTGAGAGGTCTTTGTTGTAATGTGGGGATGGCAGCGTAGAGCGCGTGAGTCGGTCACTTAGGGGCACGGCTGGAGTAGCCGTCCTGGATGTTGCTGTACCCCGTAAGGATCTGGCGAGGGCACGGATGCTGCAGCATCCTGATGCGCGACACCAGTTCCGGCAGGCTCCTAGCGCGGTACTGCCTCTCCTCTCCCAGCGCGTACCTCTCGGGGGCATTCACGTCGAACGTCAACCGCGAGATCCTAAAAGCCCCATCAAGCAATTGTTCAGTCGACTCTCGCGGGCAGAAGAGAACCGAGGGGAAGGAACTGCGCGGACCGGACGTGGATGGGTGCTGGCGAGGACGAATCGAGGTACGAGAGCGTGAAAGGGCGAGACCCGGCCTCGTTGTTGAAGCTCGGGCGTATGATAAAGGTGCCCGTCTGCCTGTTCTTGAGGCGCTTCTCAGCGAGGCTCGAGTCGAATATGTCGCAGTGGAACCACGGCTGCGCAGCGAGCGAGACGATCTGCAGAGGGCCAGTGTGAGGCACACGGGGGGTAGTCGCGGCGGTAATCACGCGAACCTCGCTGATGAGGTGGGCTCCCTGCTCGGGCTCGAAGAAGGGGCCAAACCACAGGCACAGGTACCGGAACCTCTTGAGCGAAATCTCCGCGTCCGAGCCGCCTGCGCGAGACGGGCGCACTGCGTGTGAGCGCCCCCCGCGTGGAAGAGGGGCGTACAGAGGATGCTGTCCATCCCGGAGTTGTAGACGTGGCCGGGCACCGCCGAGGCCAGCGCAAGCTGGAAGTCCTTGGCCTCGACAGACGTCTTGAGGGGGCGCGAGAAGAAGCGCCTCCAGAACATGACCGAGCCGTGCGGTGCCTCCTGGTGCAGCGCCGCGTCGATGATGGCGTCCTCGATGGCGTCCTTGATGACCTCGAACGTCGGCCGCAGCTGCGCGTAGTGGTTCCAGCAGTTGGTCAGCAGCCGGGCGATGGACGCGGGCAGCATGTCCACTGGTGGCCTCTGCCGGTTGATGCAGACGATCTGCGAGGGCAGACGGGGCGTCAGTCGGGGGCCCCAAGGCAACTGGCGCACAGTGTAGAGCGCGTTGACGTCGTCGCCGGCCTCTGCGTAGGGCTCCATGCCGGTGAGGAGCTCCCAGAGGATGATGCCGAACGAGTACACGTCGCTCTTGTTGTCAAACTGCTCGAGGCACATGACCTCGGGCGCCATGTAGAGCCACGAGCCCTTGGCGCCCGCGCGGTCGACGAGCTGCTTGCCCTGCGGCACGACCTGGCTGAACCCAAAGTCCGAGATCTTCACGCGCCTGTGCGTCTCGGACAGCACGTTGGCAGGCGCCACGTACACGATGTTGTCCAGCAGCAGGTTCGCCGGCTTGAGGTCTCGGTGTATGATGTGGCAAATGCCGTGCAGCCAGTTCATGCCTAGCGCCTGTTGCCGACAGTGATCAGTCTCAAGTGTCGCGGGTTTTCATAAACGTTGGATACACGTAGCAATCAAAATAAGAAAAGAAACAGTGACTCTGTGTATGTGAGCCCGATGTCATGAAGAACAAAAACCGCAGCAGGTGCACCCTTTCCGTACAATGTCGAGAGCCATGCAGAGGCGCTCGTAGAAGGAGACCTTCTGGAAGTCGGGGCTGAGCATGAAGTTCTCGAGGTTCCCTGCCATCAGCTCCGTGACAATGAACAGGTGCCCGGGCTCGGTGCATGCCCCGTGGAACTGCACCACGTTTGGGCTCGTGATTGACCTGTAGATCTCAATCTCATGCCTGAAAAGCGCAATCTGTAGTTCGGAACCGTCAGCATACTCGCTGCGACGTGCTGCGGACTTACCTGGCCCTCTGTCAGCATCTGGACAGTCGGGACCTTGCACGCCACGATTTTGCCCCTGCAGGTGGCTGGTGGCCCGAGACTGCCAGTCAGAATCACGGAGCAAGATGCGGTGGAGAGTCGCAGGCACCCTTGAAGACGCGTGCGAAGGCGCCCTTGCCGCGCAGGTCGCGGACCTCGTCGTAGAATATCTCGTTGGGCGGAATCTCGCTCTTGGTGTACGCGGTGCTCGGGCTCAGCCTCGACGACGCGAGCTCCACGAGCCTGGTACCCGTGGCCGACAGCTTCGCCATGACAACCGACACCTTGTTTTTGGCGTATGGGCATAGGCGTTGCAGAGCCGTCAGCGACAGGCTGGAAAATGTGGAACGGCGAGACAACGGAATATCCCCAGGATATTTCGGGGAAGAGAGAGAGAAGATATTATCCTTGCAAGATTCCAACCTGGTGGCTGTAAGCGCCCTGGAGCAGCGGCTGCAGCGTGGCCTCCTTCTTGAACAGCACCGCCAGCGTCTCTTTGATTTTCTCCAGAGGGTACGTCGGGTCCTCGGCCAGGCGCCTTGTGCGGTTTTCGTTCGTGAAAAACGGCCCACCACGCGCAAACCGACGGGCAATAACCGGGGACGCACTCATATTGCGCGAGGTCCTGGACAATGCGGTCGAGGTGGGCCTGCACCTGGGCAGAAGCGTCTACGACGGGGTCCATAACTGATGTGCGTTGTGAAGAGAACCGCTCGGGTTGCGCGAGACACGGGGATTTTGCTCTGTGAGGGCAGAAAATCAGACCGTAGATTTCTGAACACAACACACTTGATTCCGGTGAAGGGCGATAAACCGCCTCCGCAGCTGCATATCCTGCGCCACTGGTCCGCAGCCCGGGCCTGCCGCTGGTGCTCCAGCGCCTGCCAGGACATGATTGTTCACCTGTCACAGCCTCTGCTGCGACCTCACTGGTCCCGGGTCGTAGTGGACTAGTCAACCGCCACAAAGCAGCCCCCGAGCAACGCCACATGCTCCCCGTGCGTTGCAGGGCTAGTATCGTCCACCAGCGCGGGCTTGCCTTCCTGGAGGTCTCTGGCACCGGTCAGCTGCCCTCATGGGTCCCGGCTCCCCGTCAATGGCATCCAACCTTTACTGACACCGTCCCACTCCTAGCGCAGACCATCGCTCAACAACACCCCGCATGCTGCGTGTCTCCCGTAGTACAACAGCAGTGCGATGTCCGTGAGTCAGGGCACCGAGTCGCCTACCATACACCAAGGAGATTGACATGTGGGCTGTGGGAGTCATTGCCTACATCCTGTACGCTTCAGTTTCCCTTATGTGTGACTCACCTCCAGCAAATGACAGGCTAAGCGGATCTGCCCTGTTCATGGACGCATCCGGTGGTAGATGGAGCGACGACACTCTGGCATGCAATCTGGCATTCACAGAGGCAACGTGGAGAACGGTCTCCCCGGTCCGTTCTGTTTCGCAGATGGCCACAGAGAGATACGAAAGCTCGAGACGTCAACCCTACAGAACGACTCACTGCCAACAAGCACTAAACCACCCGTGGCTGCATGTGCTCTGCTGTTCGGGGGCGCATTGTGCGTTCAAATGCGGCACCGGGTCAGGCACGCAAGAGAGGGCGAAACGCAAGACATGATCGCAGTGCACGATTCCTCCGCAACAGTGGAAGAAGACCCGTCGTGGCGGCACTGACCTGTGATAAGGTTGCCGTTTTCAGATATAACTCAGACGGATTTGTGTGTCGAATGGTGGCGAGGCGATGGCATGGAGGTAAATGGACCGATAGGACATTGCACGTGATCGGCCTGTCCACTCTCGGCACATGGTATGTCCGGAAAACACGGTGTGGAAATCCGAAGGACAAAATCACAGCTGGTAGCTGGTCTGTCCATTTCAAACAATATTCACAGTCACCGGAAATGAACAGCAGCGACCTGAGGGCCTGTGTGCTCGTGCAGTCAGCGCAGGGCCTTCCGTGTAAAACGTGCAAGAAGAAGAAAGTCCTGCCGAGCACGTATGCCGTCGTCTACGTCAAGGCAGCTCACGATAAGGGGAGAACGTCGTGCCAGGAGAAGACCCCAGACCCCTCTTGGCCCAGACACGAGGCGAGCCTGCGCCTTCCGCACCCAGCAGACCTCTTAGTGTTCGAAGTCAAGGTGCCCTTCGCCATCCTCAGCCTTGCAGAGACTTGGAGTGCTTGACGTTGCCCCCGGTTTTCTGACCTCCTCTCGGCTGCAGCAAAGGGCTATTTTGGGCGACGTCGTCATTGCTCGTGCGGAGGCCAGCGCGGCCTCCCTCGCCTCGGGATCGGGGCCATGCGAGATGCAGCTTCCCCTCGAGATCGCCCAACGACTCAGAGATCCAGAAGACGCCTGTCCGACTCTGCGAGTGTCTGCGACTATCCAGGGCAGCTGGAAATGTACTGGCCAGGGCGGAATGCTCGACGTGGCGGTTGTCGGGGCCTACGGCCTCGCCGGGCCACTCACGTCGCGCGTGACGGTCACTCTCGACGGAAAGCTGCTCCTCAGGACAAAGGTGGCCAAGAAGACCGACGCACCGATGTGGGACGAGCTCGTCAGCGCGCAGCTGCCTCCAGAGGCCTCAGTGGCCTCCTCTGCCCTGTTGTTCACTCTTGCGTCGAGCAAGCTGAGCGCCACGGCGAGCCTGAAGCTCTCGGATATCGGGAAGACAGGCGCTGTGGTCGAAAGGCACCTGGAGCTCTCCGATGCAAAAGGCCAGATTGCCGGAAGTATGCGCGTCGGTGTTCTGCTCCGAATGCCAGACCCGCTCCCCGACTTCTCGTCACTGCGAGCCACTGGGGCTGTCGTGGCACAGACTCTGTCCGACAGCGTCCGTAGGTTCCTGGACAAGCCGAGCCCAGCCTGGGCCGACTTCGTGAAGCACAGCTACGTCCCGTACACAAGGGGCGTCAGCACAAAGTACCGCGTCAAGGTCAGACAGCACCTGCCGGACCTGCGCGTCCACCTCCGCATCCCGTCGCTGGCCAGCCCAGTAGCCGACGCGTACATGGCTCCTGTCAGGGTATTCGACATGAAAATCGTCACGACAAAGACAGCGCGCAAGGGGGAGGCTGGTGCAGCTGGCCGTGAGGGCAGCCACGGGTTTCCCGGCGGTTTTGGAGGCAGTAACGGATGGCCAGGGGGCCCGGGGGAGGACGGCAAGCACGGAGGCCGTGGGCAGGACTGCGGCCCGAGCGACAGCATCGCGGTCACGGTCTTGGGATCCCCGGATAAGGACGGCGGTCTTCAGCAGGTATCGGGGCTCAACGACGATGCAGCCCGTGTGTCACACGCGATGAAGCTTCGCTCGAGTACTGGCGCGGTCTCCACGCTGCTGCTGAGTTCGTCTGGAGGCGCGGGTGGAGACGGCGGCAATGGTGGCAACGGCGGAGATGGCGGGAGCGGCGGAAATGGAGGACAGGGCTCGCGCGGCCACGACGGGTACAACGGGAATGGCGGTGACGGAGGCCGGGGCGGCAACGGGGGCTCTGGCGGCAACGGGGGAAACGGAGGTGCGTGTGCCCTCCCCTCCGTGCAACTGAACATGTGGGGCTCACACTGGCCGGGGCGAAGGCATCGGAGGAGATGGCGGGAGGGGAGGGGACGCGGGCAATGTCGTTGTCCAGGCATTCGACGTCGCAGCCCTCGTGGCAGTCAAGGCGGGCGCCAAGCCTGGCAAAGGGGGCAAGGGAGGAAAGGGAGGGCGAGGAGGCAGCGGAGGTCGGGGAGGCTCGGGAGGGCCAGGAGGAGAAGGAGACAGAGGAGCCTCGGTGCAGATGCGGGACTCCAACGGCTACACGTGGACCAAGTACTACAGCAACGGTAGCAGGGGGTCCAGCGGCTCGTCTGGCTGGGCTGGAGCTGACGGGCACAGCGGGGCCAATGGAGCCGACGGCACCAACGGCGCATCGGGGACGGTATTATTCCGTCTGCTCAGCCCGCAGGGAGAGTGCGTGGCCCAGTCGAACAGGCCGCCGATGCTGGCGATCACCAACCTGTCACTGAGCGACGAGAACTCGGACGGCGTCTTCGAGCCTGGGGAGAAGATATCGGTCTCTCACATAGAGGTTATCAACTACGGCGACATCCCCGTGTCCAGGCGCAACCTGTTGGTTCGGCTTATCCCGTGGCAAAACGTCCACTGCGGAGGCGAGGCTCTCAAGCTGCCAGACCTCATGCCCGGCGAGCGGTTCTCGTTCGGAAAGGGCGCCCACCTCACAGGCAGAATCCATACCTTCACTGCCCCAGAGGTGCCCGGCCGTCTCGAGGTGCCCTTTGAGGTCTGCCCCACTATCGAGTGCTGCGGCAGGCCATTCAAGCACGCCGGGCGCATCGTGCGCGTGACAGCGTGCTGGCCTGTGCGGTTCGGCTGGAACTCGGTCGTGTCGAACCTCGCGCACAATGCAAAGGGCAGAGCAGACTTTGACATCACCAACATCTCGCTCAAGGCGTACAGCGCAGACCCCAAGACGGACATCAAGCTGCGCCTGCGCTACCACAGCGGCCTGCACATTGAGGGGGGGCAGCCGCTCTGCCCGGGCGTCAAGACGGTGTGCTGGGATGTGCCGCAGATACTTCCGGGCAAGAGCGCGCACGTGGTGTGCGAGGTCACCATGACCCCCGAGGTGTTCTTCTACGACACGGCGGTCATCCAGGCAGAGCTCCTCCTGCGCGGCGCGCCCATCGAGTTCTGCCACTGCGAGGTGCGCTGCGTCCCGGAGTTCGGCGACTTCCCCTCGGACCCGTGCCGCGACGTCGTGCTCTTCACCAACGCGGGGATGTCCGCGTTCGTGTACCTCTGCTGGTGCCGCATCGTCCAGGGCCTGGGGCTCAACATGCGCGTGTGGGACATCGACAAGTACGGCGGCGTCTCGTTCGACCGCGGCACCGGGCGCAGGTTCGCGCCCGAGCGCTCGTGGAGGTCGTACGTCCTCGACAGCGCCGTCCCCTCGCCGCTCCTCCTCTTCGCCCTCGCAGCCCCCGCCGAGGACTACCTGCGCGACTTCGGGGTGGACGTGGCCGACCTCGCCCAGCACTTTGCCCGCATCGACTCCAGGGCTGCCGGCAGGTCCCTCGTCGAGCTGGCCCAGCGAGAGGCTCAGGGCGCCGGCATCCTCCTGTTCTCCCAGAAGCCGCAGGCCATCACAGCGGCCCTCAGGGACGTGCTCCCGCGCTCGTCCCGCCTGCTCTTCGCCGACGTCTCCCTGTGCGCCTTCCCGACCCAGGACCCGCGGGCGTTCCTGGACAGGGACCACTTCGAGGCCGGCAGCTCCTTCTTCACGAACCTGGCCAGCGTCTTCGCAGTCCTCTCCATCCCCCAGAAGCTCCGCGCCATGGCTCTGCACTCGGCGGGTGCCCTCCCGGCATCCTCCCTGCGCGGGCTGAGCGTCTCGAGCGAGCGGTTCAACAAGGGGAGGCTGGTCAGGGCGGGGATCGAGGATGTGTTCGAGATGGGCCTCTACGCCGACCTCAAGGCAGACGCGTACGCGGGGCTCCCGTGGTCCGACCACCTCCGCCAGCTGCGCCACGAGCTCGAGGCCCAGGGGCCCGCCGCACTGCCGAGCATCGTGGGGATGTGCGCGCTGTACGCGATCCAGAGGGTCGACGCAGACCCCAGCGCGCTGGTCCACTGGGCGAGGGGCCTGGGCAGGTGGGGGCGCGACTGGAAGAAAACGCGCCACGCGGTCAAGAAGGCGCTGTACCGCAGCATGGAGAGGAAGTCGATCAGGGCGGCAGCAGCTCGGGCTGTGGCTCTGCACAGGAGCAGGGCTGGCAGGCCGGTCTGGATGGCGCTCAGGTACAGGCTGCTCCGCGGCTGGTGGACCACGCCACAGAGCAAAGTCCGCAAGGCAGCCTCCTTCCTTGCGAGGAAGCCCAAGCCAGTTGCCATGGCAGCAAAGAAGTGAGATGAAGTGCCTTGTGGTGCCAACCACGCAAGGGTGCAAATAAGAATGGTGTTGTACCTCTCGGCGTCCTGTTCGCAATGGGCCGCAAGCCGACTGTATCCCCATCATCAGTGATGGAGAGCAGTTCGTATGATGTTGGATTTCGTCATAGTGGATGCGCTCGGTCGTCTGGGAATTCCCTCCCAGACAATTGTCACATAACCGAAGAGGAGACCCCCTGGTAATCTTGGGTCGTCTACGATTCGTAGCTGCCAACATTTATTTCATGTTCTCTCCGGTTGGTGATCATATGTCCGAGCGAGAGCCACTGTCGCACCGAGCGTCAGAATTTCAGCTCCTCAGTGCGGGACTGTCTGACACAGCAGGAGAACCATTCAACGTTCTCGAGATTGGAGAGATCTACGGGTCTACGCTGAGAGCATCAAGGCTGCTTGACCGGGAGTCACAACGAGAAACTCCTGACTGAGCACCCCCCGACTGGTGGAGCCCACAGCGACAAAGTGCTTAGTCTTCTCGGCGTCGCCATCCACTATACGTGTCCAGGCAAGGGAGCCCGAGTCCCCGGGAACGGCAATCCCTCTCCACCACTGGGGGCGTCCCTGATGCGCAGCTGCTGGAGTATCACAGAGGTTCTCTCCGGCGCTTTTAGGCTGTTGGGTTGCACGCGAGGATCGAACAGATCAGGAACATTGACAGGTCCGCGACTCAGGACGACCACGTCTGCACAGCACTGTGGGCTACGCGAGGGTCCTGTCCCCGAGCACCCCATGACCGCTGAGGATGAAGAATCGCCCAACGAGATCCGCCTCCGACAGGTTGCTGGGCCTGGCCAGGGGGGCGCGCAGTGGACTGTGATGTCACAGGCGAGGGAGTGACAGGGTCTTAAAGCGTCACGAAGTACGAATGCCCATCCGGGGGACTCTGGTGTCGTCGGCGTGGGAGCGGTTGTGGACCACGAGTATATGTCAAGCAGGGAGGGACCCACCAGTTCCCGGTACAATGCCGCCTGCATCTCGTCGAGAGGGCTGAGCATTTTGGGATCCATGTAGATCACAGTCGAAACGAGAGCGTGGGCGAAGATCGAAAGTCTGTCATTTTCCCGTGACAAAAAGCACTTGTATCTCCAGTTGTGACTGAGGTATTATGAATTGAATGAGGATACGCTCGTGACAGAGAGGATGAATTTCTTCCGCGAGTCAAGGCGTGTACCTCACTGCCAGCGCATCGTGTTCCTGACACTTCAGTAAGAACAGCGAATAGAGCTCTGCATCAGGTCAGAGTTCTTGATCTCATGGCTCATCACGGACCTGACTTCAGTCGCTCTGGCACGGAAGCTTGGGCTCGGATCCATTTATGAAGCTGAGAAGTCACACGGAATTCTGTGGTAAAGGGCGATGTCAAACGGAATTCCGCGGGTAAAGGAGGCGAGCCCCGATCGATGACATTTGAGGAAAAAATTCGTGTGCGCCGATGAGAGAATGCTCGCGACCGAGCTTCTCTGCTCAGCATGTCTGAAATACACGGGCATAGAGAAGACTACTTCGATTCTGATAAGTGGTATTATTGAGTTGTCTGGCAGCTCGTCACTGGAGATGAACAGCAGCGACTTGAGGGCCTGTGTGCTCGTGCTATCTGCGCAGGGTCTTCCGTGTAAGACCTGCAAGAAGAAGAGAGTGCCCCCGAGCACGTACGCCGTCGTCTACGTCAAGGCCGCACGTGGAAAAGGGAGAACCCAGTGCCAGGAGAAGACGCCCGACCCATCGTGGCCCAACCACGAGACGATCCTCCACCTTCCTCACCCAGCCGACCTCGTAGTGTTCGAAGTCAAAGTGAGTTCTCCCTGCATACCCAAAAGACCAGTTTTTCCCCCATTTCCTGACCTCTCTCCCGCTGTACAGAGAAAAGGGCTAATGGGCGATGTGGTCATTGCTTGTGCGGAGGCCAGCGCTGCCTCCATCGCCAGGGGAGCAGGGCCGTGCGAGATGCATCTTCCTCTCGAAATCACCGAGAGGCTCGGAGATCCGGAAGAAGATGCCTGTCCGACTCTGCATGTGTCTGCTGCGATCCAGGGCGTCTGGAAGTGCGCCCGCCCGGGCGGAATGCTCGGCGTGGCGGTGGTCGGGGCAGACGGCCTCGCCGGGCCAATCACGTCTCGTGCCACAGTCACCCTTGATGGTAAGCGGCTGCTCAGGACAAAAGCCGCCAAGAAGACAGATTCTCCTCTGTGGGATGCCCTCGTCAGCACGAAGCTACCGCCAGCGGCTTCGGCGGCTTCCGCAGCCCTGGTGTTCAGACTCGTATCGAGTAAGTTGAGCGCCACGGCGAGCCTGAAGCTCTCGGATATCGGGAAGACAGGCACCGTGGTCGAAAGGCACCTGGAGCTCTCCGATGCCAAAGGCCAGATTGTCGGAAGTCTGCGCGTCGGTGTTCTGCTCCGAATGCCAGACCCGCTCCCCGACTTCTCGTCACTGCGAGCCACTGGGGATGTCGTGGCACAGACTCTGTCAGACAGCATCCGGAGGTTCCTGGACAAGCCGAGCCCAGCCTGGGCCGACTTCGTGAAGCACAGCTCCGTCCCGTACACGAAGGCCGTCAGCACAAAGTACCGCGTCAAGGCCAGGGCTCGCCTGTCAGACCTGCGCGTCCACCTCCGCATCCCGTCGCTGGCCAGCCCAGTCGCACACTCGTACATGGCCCCGGTCAGGGTGTTCGACATGAAGATAGTCACTGCCAAGGCCACGTACCATGGGTACACTGGGGCTGCGGGCCTTGAGGGCAGCCAAGGGTATCCCGGCTGCTTTGGAGGCGGGAACGGATTGACAGGGGGACGGGGAGAGGATGGCAAGCACGGAGGCCGTGGGCATGACTGCGGCCAGAGCGACAGCATCTCTGTCACAATCCTGGGATCTCCCGATCAGGACGGTGGACTTCAGCAGGCGGCTGGCCTCAATGACGAAGTGGCCCGCGTGTCGTATGCGATGAAACTCAGCTCGAGCACTAGCGTGGTCTCCACGCTTCTGATGAGCTCGTCCGGAGGCGCTGGCGGAGATGGTGGCAACGGCGGGAAAGGAGGAGACGGTGGAAGCGGTGGAGATGGAGGACAGGGCGCACGGGGCCGCGACGGGTGCAGCGGGAATGGCGGCGACGGAGGACCGGGGGGCAACGGGGGCACTGGGGGAGATGGCGGAAACGGAGGCACGCAACGTTTCCCCAGTGTGAGGTCACTCATCAGCCGTGCCGTAGGTGTCGGGGGTGATGGCGGACGAGGGGGGGACGCCGGCAATGTCCTTGTGCAGGCGTTCGACGTCGCGGCCCTCCTGGCAGTCAAGGCTGCAGCCAAGCCCGGCACAGGGGGGAGGGGAGGAAAGGGGGGCAGAGAAGGCAGCGGTGGCCCTGGAGGTTCGGGAGGGCCAGGAGGCCAGGGTGGCAGAGGGGCAACAGTGCTTCTGCAGGACTCCGAAGGCAGGGCGTGGTTCAGGACCTACAACAACGGCAACTGGGGGTGCAGCGGTTCGCCTGGGATGAACGGAGCCGACGGGAGCTATGGGGCTGACGGGGCCCACGGAGCCAACGGCGCGTCGGGGACTGTGATATACCGCCTGCTCAGCCCGCAGGGAGAGTGCGTGGCCCAGTCGAACAGGCCACCTCTGCTGGCGATCACCAGCCTGTCACTGAGCGACGAGAACTCGGACGGCGTCTTCGAGCCCGGAGAGAAGATCACGGTATCCCACATAGAGGTCGCGAACATCGGCGACATCCCTGTGTCCAGGCGCGACCTCGTGGTTCGCCTCATCCCTTGGCACAACGTCCGCTGCAGTGGCGAGGCGCTCAAGCTGCCAGACCTCATGCCCGGCCAGAGGTTCTCCTTCGGCAGGAGTGCCCACCTCACAGGCATTGAGACTTCGAAATCTCCAACATCTCAGTCAAGGCGTACAGCGCAGACCCCACGACAGACGTCGAGCTGCGCCTGCGCTACCACAGCGGCCTGCACATCGAGGGGGGGCAGCTGCTCTGCCCGGGCGTCAAGACGGTGTGCTGGGATGTGCCGCAGATACCGCCGGGCAAGAGCGCGCACGTGGTCTGCGAGGTCACCATGACCCCCGAGGTGTTCTTCTACGACACGGCGGTCATCCAGGCAGAGCTCCTCCTGCGCGGCGCGCCCGTCGAGTTCTGCCACTGCGAGGTGCGCTGCGTCCCGGAGTTCGGCGACTTCCCGTCGGACCCGTGCCGCGACGTCGTGCTCTTCACCAACGCGGGGATGTCCGCGTTCGTGTACCTCTGCTGGTGCCGCATCGTCCAGGGCCTGGGGCTCAACATGCGCGTGTGGGACATCGACAAGTACGGCGGCGTCTCGTTCGACCGCGGCACCGGGCGCAGGTTCGCGCCCGAGCGCTCGTGGAGGTCGTACGTCCTCGACAGCGCCATCCCCTCGCCGCTCCTCCTCTTCGCCCTCGCAGCACGCACCGAGGACTACCTGCGCGACTTCGGGGTGGACGTGGCCGACCTCGCCCAGCACTTTGCCCGCATCGACTCCAAGGCTGCCGGCAGGTCCCTCGTCGAGCTGGCCCAGCGAGAGGCTCAGGGCGCCGGCATCCTCCTGTTCTCCCAGAAGCCGCAGGCCATCACAGCGGCCCTCAGGGACGTGCTCCCGCGCTCGTCCCGCCTGCTCTTCGCCGACGTCTCCCTGTGCGCCTTCCCGACCCAGGACCCACGGGCGTTCCTGGACAGGGACCACTTCGAGGCCGGCAGCTCCTTCTTCACGAACCTGGCCAGCGTCTTCGCTGTCCTCTCCATCCCCCAGAAGCTCCGCGCCATGGCTCTGCACTCGGCGGGTGCCCTCCCGGCCTCCTCCCTGCGCGGGCTGAGCGTCTCGAGTGAGCGGTTCAACAAGGGGAGGCTGGTCAGGGCGGGGATCGAGGACGTGTTCGAGATGGGCCTCTACGCCGACCTCAAGGCAGACGCGTACGCGGGGCTCCCGTGGTCCGACCACCTCCGCCAGCTGCGCCACGAGCTCGAGGCCCAGGGGCCCGCCGCACTGCCGAGCATCGTGGGGATGTGCGCGCTGTACGCGATCCGGAGGGTCGACGCAGACCCCAGCGCGCTGGTTCACTGGGCGAGGGGCCTGGGCAGGTGGGGGCGCGACTGGAAGAAAACGCGCCACGCGGTCAAGAAGGCGCTGTACCGCAGCATGGAGAGGAAGTCGATCAGGGCGGCAGCAGCTCGGGCTGTGGCTCTGCACAGGAGCAGGGCAGGCAGGCCGGTCTGGATGGCGCTCAGGTACAGGCTGCTCCGCGGCTGGTGGACCACGCCACAGAGCAAAGTCCGCAAGGCAGCCGCCTTCCTTGCGAGGAAGCCGAAGCCAGTTTCCATGGCAGCAAAGAAGTGATAGTGGTGCCTTACCCAGCAGAGCAAATACAGCATTCATCTCAACCGCAGGGTTTTTTTTGAGCGAAAAGGGCCCGATACCAGAGGAAAGCTAGGACAATCTAATGGAGTGAAATCGAGGGCGATGCTCCTGCTTCTGGGTTCCTTGGATCCGCGGCCATCTCAGTTTCACACGAGGTTGACACCGAGGGCGTCGAGAGCTGCTTGTATGGGCGTCACAACGTGAAACTCCTGGTTGAGCGTCCCCGACTGGATGCCCACAGCGGCAAAGTGCTCGGTCTTTTCGGCATCGTCGTCCACGATGCGTGTCCAGACAAGGGAGCCCGAGTCTCCCGGAACAGCAAATCCCTCGCCGTCGCTGAGCACATCTCGGACGCGGAGCTGCCCTGTTATCACGCCTGTTCTCTCTGGCCTGGGCAGCGCACCGGACGACACGAGAGGCTCGACCAGGTCCAGAACATTGGCAACTCCGTGGCGAAGCACGACAACATGGCACTGCGCGAGTGTCCCCTTCGTGATGCCCGATCCGCACCCGATCTTGTACACCAACGACGAAGAAACTGTGAAGTCTGAACGGATTCGTGGTACAGTGCCAGCAACCTCCGGTGCCCTTGCAGGGCCGGCAGTCATCAGGGTGCTCGAGGGCGTGATAAGAATGGAGCCCTCGAGCGGAGCTGCGTGGAAGCCATAGAAGCTGTGTACCTCGGCCCGTTCCTCCTCAGTAAGTGCAGACAGCATGTCCTGCGGGGTGCCAGTGCCGAGCTCCTGATCGAGCAGCTCGAGGAATGCAGCGTCTGCCTCGACATCCTCTTCGGGGTTGGGGCACACCGACCGTCGCAGTTTCAGATAGGCAGCCCCTGCCGTGCTCTTCTTGCGCGAGGGCACCTCAACCAGCACTTCCGGCTCATGTGGGCCAACGACGGGCTTGTGGCCGAACGGGTGCCCCGCAGTGATGACCCCGCGGCGCCCCGTGCTGCGATCAGTGACAAATGCCCCAATGCTGAACATTCCTTGATCCCTCTCGTCGTCGGTGGCAACCCCGATCTCGACGCCTGGCTGCGCGGCAGGGCTGCGTTTCCCATAGAGGGCGTTGGGAAACCTCGTGCATCGGAACACGCCTGTGCGGACGTCCACAGGGAACACGCGGCCAGTGCTGGACGTCATAGATGCAGGCAGAGGCTCACAGCCGAGTGCCAGGAGACCCTTGTGGCGAACATAGACCACCACGCTGGGGCACGTCTCCGCGATGCCTCCTCGGACGCGCGTTCCAGAGCCTGTCACGCACTGAATGCCGAGGTCGCCCCTGGCCAGGTCCAGCAGCCTCTCGGACGCCAGGATCTCGTTGAGCGCTTCTTCGTCCTCGACAGTCATGGCGTGCTCGGGGACAGGAGGAGCATTCAAGACGCTCGTGTAGCCTCCCACAGTGCCGTGCAGGCTGCACCAGACGACGGGGATAGGGGTCCCCCCCGTAGAACTCTGGACGCTGTGCACACGGGTCTCGTTGGTGACAGAGGGGTCGTATAGAGCGACGAAGCACCACTGCCCATCCAGTGGAACTCTTGTGTCGCATGCGTGCGAGCGGTTGTGAACCAGGCAAGGGTATATGTCGAACAGAGAAGGGCACAGCTCCTGGAGATGCTCGTCCACCAGGGCTCGGCGCAGTGCTCCCTGCATCTCGTCGAGGGGGCTGAGTATCGGGGGCTCTGAGCAGACCACTGTAAACGGTCGTGGGTGACTAAGGAGCATCTAACTGAGGCATCGTACACTCCTCGTAGCTGATGGGGGCTTGTGTGGGTGCGTGCTCCAGCAGCGGCATGAGGCGCTGCGGGAGTGTGGCGATTTCCGAGGGTCCCCGCAAGTCGAGCCCGAAAGGCGGGACGCGCAGTCGCTCGAGCCCGCTGTGGCGGCGCCTGTTGGACGTGTGGATGGCAAACTGGCTCGAGTTGAGTGCAGCGAGCTCGCGGAGCGCAGAAACGGCCCTCTCCGGATTTCCGAGCGCCACCGAGACGATGAGACCGAGTTCGAAGGATCCCTCCCCAAGCCGATGGACCAGAAGGGGGCAGGCAGAGGGAAGAGCCGCGGAAAGCTCAGCCGTGTAGACTGTCTTCAGGGATACCTGCCCTGTTCGGCGGCACAGGGCGCGCCAGGCCCGAGTTTCCTTCTCATACGGGAACTGCGTGCGGCGTTATGTGTGTCTGCACCATGGGAGTACAGAGGAGAGGAGGGGGATTGCGCACGTCAAAGGACAGCACTACAGAGAGAGCCACAGAGCACTCCGGAGCGATAAACCAGAGAGACATGCCTCGGCCCGTGCACAGATTATTGTGTCTTTTCGTGGCGCCAAAATCAATTGGAACATTATCTGGCGAATCGCCGGGATTCTCTGCAAAAATATGATCTGTCGCAAGGCTCCCCGTGATGAAGCAAGAGTTGGTCCCTTAGTGCACCGGGACTTCGCGTGAGCGTGGCCTGATTCGGACAATATTTACTGGGAGTGTGACGATGGTGTGGGTTTGGTTGCACACGTTGAATGAGCTATTAGCTTCCGGGGTTGGGAGGTGTAAAAGAGAACTACGGGCGAGGCTCTGCGCAGTCATTCGCCGTCCGTGGTTAATTGCTTTACATGAATCTCGACCGGTCCGGAGGGTTTGTTCCTGTCGGTGATGCGGTTACTCGCGGAGGTCTCCCTCCTAACAGTATTCTCCACAGAGACGGCGACCATCCCGCGGATGGAATAGCCTAAGGGAAGAGGGGCCTGTGGTCACAATCATCTTGTGACGGGATGGGTGTCCGCGAACAAGATTGATTTCAAGTACTCGAGAGAGCCATGCAGCCCTTCATTAAATTGATTGCAGGGATGTTGGGGCCTTCTTGCGAGCTCAGTTGGTGCAGAGGTGGGCGCCGAGGTACGAGTCCCACTTGCTGAGGTTGTACTCGTGGGCGTAGACCTTGACCGAGTTGCCGTCGATCTGCGTCCCGCCGAAGTTCATGAAGCTGTTGGTGCCCTCCCTCTCGATGGTGGCCACCTCGAGGCCGTTGAGCATGTTCTTGTAGTGCTGGCCCGCGGCCTGGTTGATCGAGGGGTCGACCTGCAGGCGCGGGATGGTGATCGGGTACCCCGCGTTGTTGGCGATGACGACGATCTCCTGCGGGCCCAGCAGGCGCGAGAAGGCCAGGATGCCCTCGGTCTTGTAGTCGCCCCAGCGGAACGCCGTGTTGCCGGCCCTCAGCGCGCTGCACGACTGGCGGATGTGGTTGACCGCGCGCGAGGCCTTGTAGACCATGTGGTTGCGGTTGAGGAACGGGTCCGACTGCCAGTCGTTGGGGCCCGCGGGGGCGGGCGCCGTGGACTTGCCGATGAACGCCAGCTGGTTGAGCTCGGGGATGGTGCTGCCCAGGCGCCAGCCGCTGCTCATGAACATGCTCTGGCGCTTGAGCGAGTCGCCCGTGCCGTGGCAGGCGTCGACGACGCTGCCCGAGGCCGCGCCGGCGATGATGCGGTCCGTGTGGCAGGCGCCGTTGAAGCCCTGCTCGAGGCCGTAGTAGATGATGGGCACGGCCTCGACGAGCGGCAGCAGCATGACGCCGACGCGCGACTTGAAGGGGTCCGTGAGGTCCTTGACGTAGCGCGGCTGGTCGTGGATCTCGAGCATGTACCAGTTGAGGCGCCTGTCGTTCTGCGCGGCCAGCGTCTGCTGGTAGTCGTCAAAGAACTCCTCCTCGAGGTAGTGGCAGTTCTTCCAGTTGCGCAGGATGTGGTGCACCGAGTCGGCCAGCCAGAAGTTGTAGACGGCGTTGACGCCCGGGTACTTGGCGTTGGGGTGCGCCAGGTACGTGTCCTTGAGGTCCCAGATGCGCGCCGTCAGCGACTTGGGCACGCGCGTCGCGTCGTGGTCGTCGGGGTTGTACGGGTTGGTGAACATCTTGCCCAGGCCGCGGCCCATCCAGTCGGCCACCGAGGCGATCTCGCCGATGACCAGGAAGTTGTTCTTGCCGACGCTGTTGGCGTAGGCCCTCACCATCGTCGAGAAGTACGCCACAAAGTCCATCGTCACGTGCTTGGCCGCGTCCAGGCGGAACCCTGCGCCCAAAACCCGTTGAGGAACCGCTGCAAAACTGGAGCGGAGGCCGAGAGAACTCACCGTCGATGTCGGCGTAGGCAATCCAGTACTTGTGGAGGTCGGTGAAGATCTGCTGGAAGTCGTAGTTGCGCGTGTTGAAGTCGTACATGCCGGCGGTGAAGTCGCCGAAGAGCGTCGGCGAGTCGGTGCCCATCATCTCGTCGAACGAGTTGGCCCCGCAGCGGTTGAGGAAGTACTCGGTCTTGAACGGCCCGAAGAAGTTGGGGCCGAAGCTCATCGACCCCTGGCGGGTCGTCGCCGGCGGCGCGTTGCTCCAGTAGCTGCCGTCGAGGTCGTGGGCGCACGAGACGTGGTCGTTGGGCTGGCGCGCGTAGCTGGTGCCCCTGTCGCAGACGTGGTTGACGACGATGTCGAGCACGACCTTGAGCCCGCGCGCGTGGGCCTGGCCCGTCAGCTCGCGCAGCTCCTCGGCGGTGCCGAACCCGGGGTCGATCTCGGTGAAGTCGGTCGTGCAGTAGCCGTGGTAGTCGCCGTTGTGCTTGAGCACGGGCGTCACCCAGATGGTCGTCGCCCCGAGGTCCTTGATGTAGTCGAGCCTGTCGATGATGCCGCGCAGGTCGCCGCCCTGGCGCCAGTCCTGCACGCCCCAGAGGTCCGAGCCGCCCTGGTACTGGGCCTGCTGCGGCGGCAGGTTCAGCGCGTCGTTGCTGGCGTTGCCGTTGTTGAAGCGGTCGGGCATCACGAGGTAGACGATCTCCGACCCCCAGAACGCGGGCGACGCGTACCGCGCGCTCCCCGACGCCGCGAAGCTCTCCTCGGCCGTCGCGATGCGCGCGCGCGCCCACTGCTTGACCGCGTCGAAGCCCACGACCGAGATGTCGGGCGCCGCAGACGCGGCGGCGACGGCGGCGAGCAGGGCCGCCGCCCCGAGGGCGCAGAGACCGGAGTGGTGGTGGTGGTGGCCCATACGGCGTTGAGTGCTCAGCGAATGAGAAAAAGTTAGGAAGTACTGCAGCGCAAGGGCGCCGCTTTTTATCGGTCGCGTATGACTCAGCTCTGACGTAATTCTTCTCCCCGCAGGAGGGAGAAATGAACGAATGACGTCAGACATCCGCCTCTTCTCGCCCCGCTTTTTTCTGCCCGCTGTACACGAAAGCGGGTTTTTGAGTGCGCGCAATTCGTTGTTTCCTGTACCGGTGCTCTGGATTGTATCCCAAGTGTTTCTCAACCGCCTACATCTCCTACACCTCTCTGTGCCTCCCGCTGCCCTACAGCAGCGCGTCCCCCTGCCGGGCTGTCGGGACCGACTCGGGCACCGCGAGAGGAACCCGCATTACCGACTGTCGTCTTCCCACACAGGGGTGGTAGAGGTGCGCAGTACGAGCAAATGGGCAAGCGCAGGCGGGCGGGTATCCGTCTCCGTCACAAGAACGCGGGCAGCAGGGACTCGCTGGCGCACAGCACAGCAGGGGGGGGGGGGGGGCGAGCCAAAGCGTGTGTTGCAGCAAACCAATCTCGCGTGCAAGGACAGTTGGGTGGAGGTGTTTGTCTCTGGGGAAGGGGAACAAGACGGGTCAGAAGAGGGGACAGGGCGACGGGCTTCCAGCAGTCGTTTCGCCGTCGCCACACCCCCCCCCTTGCGTCGCTCAGCGGCTCCAGCAGCAGCTCAGTAGCTGCGGCCGAAGAGCGTCCAGGCGACGGCGGGCTTGCCGCAGGCGAAGCACTTGGCGCCCTCGGGCAGCGCGGGCTGCTCAANGGGGGGGGGGGCGAGCCAAAGCGTGTGTTGCAGCAAACCAATCTCGCGTGCAAGGACAGTTGGGTGGAGGTGTTTCAAGACGGGTCAGAAGGGGGGACAGGGCGACGGGCTTCCAGCAGTCGTTTCGCCGTCGCCACACCCCCCCCCCTTGCGTCGCTCAGCGACTGAAGCAGCAGCTCAGTAGCTGCGGCCGAAGAGCGTCCAGGCGACGGCGGGCTTGCCGCAGGCGAAGCACTTGGCGCCCTCGGGCAGCGCGGGCTGCTCAAACGGCGTGCAGAGCGTCTTGGCGGCGCCCGTCAGCGAGGCCTCCGCGTCTGCGGCCACGTCGGCTGCCGCGGCCCTCTCGAGGCTCTCCTTGGCGCTGCGCGCCTTGACGTCCTCCTCGCAGGGCGTCTGGCCGCACCACGTGCAGAGGCAGATGTTGCGGCCGTCGAGCGCGGGGACGAACTGCGACCACTCGGTGACGCGGACCGTGTGGGCCTCGCGGTCGGCGCGGGCGCGCTCGAGGAGGTTGCGCTGGATCTCGGCCAGCAGCGACTCGATGCGGGCGGCGAGGGCCGTCCAGGGGACGACCTCCTTGGCGCCCGTGTCGCGGCGGACGAGCACGCAGCACTCGTTGGTGATGTCCTTGGGGCCCAGCTCCATGCGGATGGGGACGCCCTTGACCTCCCAGTGGTTGTACTTCCAGCCGGGCGTGTGGTCGTCGTCGTCGACAAAGACGCGGACGCCGCAGGCCTTGACGACGGCCGCCAGCTCGGTGGCGCGCTTGCGGGTCGCCTCCTCCGAGCCCTTGTAGCGCAGCGGGATGACGACGACCTGGACGGGCGCCACGCGCGGCGGCAGCACGAGGCCCTTGTCGTCGCCGTGGACCATGACGCAGACGCCGATGCTGCGCGTCGTCAGCCCCCACGAGTTCTGGTAGGCGAACTGCTTGACGTGCTTGTCGTTCTCGAACTCGACGCCGAACATCTTGGCAAACGTCTGGCCCAGGCAGTGCGACGTCGCCGCCTGCACCGCGCGGCCGTTGGACGGGATGAACGCCTCGACCGTCGTCGTGTAGAGCGCGCCCGCGAACTTCTCCTTCTCGCTCTTCTTGCCGCGGACGACGGGGACGGCCAGGATGTCCTCGTAGACGCTGCCGTAGAGGTTGAGGATCTCCATCACCTCCACGTCGGCCTCGGCCTGCGTCGCAAACGCGCTGTGGCCCTCCTGCCACAGGAACTCGCGCGTGCGGATGAAGGGCACGGGGTGCTTGAACTCCCAGCGCACGACGTTGCACCACTGGTTCACCTGTTGTCCCGCGACCAGCAGCCCCTTGTCAGGCCTCACCCCAAATGGTCGAGATTCAAACGGAGATTCAAATTGAGTTAACAAACAGGAAACAAATGACAGTTGAATGAAAGCCCCCCCCCCCCTTCGCAGTTGCATGGGTCCAGTGAGCCCTCCAGGACACCGGTGAGGTGTCCTGCCCGATCCCCCGCAGAGCCGTGCAACGCTTGTTGTTGCAGAGATCACGTGACGTTAAGTGGGAAAGCGACGCCTGAGATGGCGGGGGAGGGGGGGGGGCGGACAGAACGACAACAAAATCAAGTGGAAGTGGCTGTGGAGAGTGGAAGTGGGAGTGTGGGAGTGCGGGGGTGCGGGGGAGAGGGGAGAGTGAGGGGTACGCTACGTACGCGGAGGGGGAGGTCGCGGTGGCTGGTGATCCACTTCTTGAAGGCGGGGTACATGACAGTCTCCGACGTCGGGCGCACGGCAATGGGCTCGGCCAGCTCCGACTTGCCCGAGCGCGTGACCCACGCGACCTCCGCGCCAAAGCCCTCGAGCTCGTCCTCCTCGGTGTTGAGCGCGCGGCCCGAGACGAAGATGGGGAAGTACGCGTTGTGCACGCCGCTCCTCTTGATCTCGCCGTCAAAGTACGACTGGATGTTCTCCCACATGTTGTACGCCCACGGCCTCAGGATGTAGCACCCTGCCCCGCCACACCGCGTGCCCCCCCGGTCGTCAGCCATCGCTCTCGGTTTCATTTGATTGGACTCGTCGCGTAATTCAATCTGTTGTTTAAAATCGAATTGCAAAACCCGCTCAGAGGCGCACCAGAGATGTCGTAGTACTCGAGCATCTCCGAGCGGGTGATGACCTGGGTGTACCAGTCGGCGAAGTTGTCGGCCTTCTTGGCCTCGATGCCCAGCAGGTCCGCCGTGTCCTTCTTGACGACCGCCGCGGGCGCCGCCGCCTTCTTCTCCTTCTTCTCGGGCTTGGGCTTCCGCTCCTTCCGCGCCGCAGGGGCCGCCGGGGCCGCCGCGGCCTCGGGCGCCGCCGTCGTGGGCTGCTGCTGCTGCGTCTGCTGCTCCGCCATCGTCGGGGGTTGGGATTTGCTGTGCTGTGCGCTGTGGGGGGTCAACTGGGGGGGAAGGCGGCAGAAAAAAAGATATTTTGTGCCCCCATTGCGTCACTTTTTACGTCAACTGAGGGTCGTTCCCCGGGTGTGGCCGTTTCAGGGCAAAGTTCCAACCGAGGAGGCTGGGCGTGAAGAACAGGCCCAACACGTTCTCTTCCCGTGAGTCAGAGGGCACAATCCGACATCTGTTGAGATGGTCCTACAGGGCGCCCCTCTGGCCACCAGAGGGCCGGCCAACGACAGCCAACGCGGCCACTCAGCGGTGCGCCTGCGACGGCATCAGGCTCGACGTCGACATCCTCTCGATCGAGATGGGCACGGGCCCCGGCCTCCTGCACGGCTGATACGCCCGCGGGAGTCAGCGCCAAGGCAAGGGGGACGTTCACTCGCTGGCTGGCCGCTCACCTTGACGTTCCAGACGGTCTGGGCGTAGTCCTCGATCGACCTGTCCGACGAGAAGAACCCCATCAGCGCCGTCGACTCGACGCTCATCCTCGTCCACCTGTCCCTGTCCGCAAACGCCTCGTCGATCCTCCTCAGCTCCCCGATGTCTGCGACCCCTGCCAAGTGAGCCGCCACGCTGGGGGCGTCCCTGGGACCCCTGGGCCGACACTCACACGAGGGGAAGTCGTGGCCGAGGATGAAGTAGTCGCTCTCGGGGCGCAGGCCGTCGACCAGCGGGCGGAACGTGTCGGCGTTGCCAAACGTGCCGGCGCTGATCTCGTCGACGGCCGCCTGGAACCGCGCGTCGGGGACCGTTGCGTGCGAGGCCCTGCGCACGGCCTCGACCTCGCCGGCGCGCGCGCCGAAGATGAACGCGTTCTTCTCGCCGATCTCGCGGACAATCTCGATGTTGGCGCCGTCCATCGTGCCGAGCAGCAGGCCGCCGTTGAGCGCGAACTTCATGTTGCTGGTCCCCGAGGCCTCCATGCCCGCCGTCGAGATGTGCTGCGAGACGTCGCTGGCGGGCACCAGCACCTCGGCCATCGACACACCGTAGTTGGGCAGCACGACGACCTTGAGCAGCGGCGAAGTCAGCGGGTCCGCGTTGAGCCGCGCGGAGACGCAGTTGAGCAGCTGGATGACGAGCTTGGCCATAACGTACCCGGGCGCCGCCTTCCCCGCGACGACGTACACGCGCTTGGCGGCCGCCAGGCGCTCCTCGTCGGCCATCTGCGTGAGCTCCCTCCACCTGTCGATTATCCTGCGGGTCTCGAGGGCTCAGAAGCGGAGTCGCGCGCAGCGCGCACCCGAGGCAGTTGAGCAGCTGGCGCTTGTACTCGTGGAAGCGCTTGGCCATGATGTTGAAGATGGCCGAGGGGTCGACGCTGATGCCGACGGCGCGCTGGATGTAGTCGGCGAGGCGGTCCTTGCAGTGCTGCTTGGCCGACCTCCACCGCTGCAGAAACTCCGCGTTGTCGGCCATGGGCAGCAGGCCCCTGAGCAGCGAGAGGTCCGTGGCCCACGCGGGGTCGCCGAGCGTCTCGGTGATGAGCTCGGCCAGGAGCGGGTTGGCCTGCAGGAGCCAGCGCCTCGGAGTGATCCCGTTGGTCACGTTGCGGAACTTCTGCGGCCAGAGCGCGTGGAACTCGGGGAAGACCGAGGACTTGAGCAGGTCCGTGTGCAGCTTGGCCACCCCGTTGACCGTGTGCGAGCCGACGATGGCGAGGTGCGCCATGCGGACGAGGCGCCTGGGGCCCTCCTCGACGACGGTGAGCTTGCGGCGGTACTCGGGGCGGTCGGGGAACGACTGCTCGACAAACTTGAGGAAGAGGTGGTTGATCTCGCAGATGAGGCGCCAGTGCCGCGGCAGCAGGTGCTCTATCATCTCCGCGGGCCACATCTCGAGGGCCTCGGGCAGCACCGTGTGGTTCGTGTACGAGAAGACATGCCGCGTGATCATCCACGCCGTCGCCCACTGCACGTCCTCCTCGTCGATCAGCAGGCGCATGAGCTCCGGTATCGCCAGTGTCGGGTGCGTGTCGTTGAGCTGGATCGAGACGAACGACGGCATCTCGGTCAGGGGCTTCCCGCGCTGCTTGAACCTCGCCATGATGTCCCTCAGCGTGGCTGCCACGAAGAAGTACTGCTGCTTGAGCCTCAGCAGCTTGCCTGCGCGGCGTCCCGTCTCGTGAGCTGCGGACCCCTCTTGCTAGAACACCGGGCGAGTACCCATCGAGGTGTTGTCGTTGGGGTAGAGGACGTTGGTGATGTTCTCGCTGAGCTGCTTGTTCTCGACGGCCTTGTAGTAGTCGCCCTTGTTGAACGACTCAAAGTCGAACTCGCTCGAGGGCTTGGAGCTCCACAGGCGCAGGTTCAGCGTCGTGAACGTGTTGTGGCCCGGCACGGGCACGTCGTAGGCCACCGCGACCACGAACTCGCCCCCCTCCCACGCGACGCGCGGCGGCTGCCCGGGCGTCGTCGCCCCCACGCTGCGCACGTGCCCGCCGAAGCGGATCGGGTACGTGACGTCGAGCCTCTCGATCTCCCAGGGGTTGCCGAAGTTGAGCCAGTAGTCGGGGGCCTCGAGCTGCTCGCCGCTGGGACCGAAGGCCTGCGAGAACATGCCGTACGTGTAGCGCAGGCCGTAGCCCCACGCCGGTATGTCCAGCGTGGCCATCGAGTCGAGATAGCACGCGGCCAGGCGGCCCAGGCCGCCGTTGCCGAGCCCCGCGTCGCTCTCCTGGTCGACCAGGTCCTCCATGACGACGCCGAGGTGCCTGAGCGCCTTGCTGTACTTCTTGCGCAGGCCCAGGTTGATCGCGGCGTTCTGCAGCGACCTCCCCATCAGGAACTCCAGGCTGCGCCAGTTCGTCAGTCGCTGCGGGTATGGTGGGTCGCAGGGCCTTCGTGCCTGAGGTAGTTGACCGTCTTGGGGTCCATCTGGCGGAAGTACGTGTCCGTGTCCTTCCAGCGCTCGATCAGGCGGTCCCTCATGCTGAGCCGGCGTCAGAAGCCATACGGGCACAGCGCAGAGGGGAGGGGGCTACCAGAACGCCAGGGCGCGGAAGGCCGTGAGGTTCGAGAGCTGCGAGCGCGTTATCGCGAGCGTGTACTCCGCGTGCCGGACGAACTCGCGCTGCAGGACGTCCACGTCTGCGACCCTCCGTACGACCCGTCAACACACACCACTGACAGCTGCGCCCCCCACTCACCGTTCTGCAGGTACGACGCGTGGAAGGCCCACAGCAGCGTCCTCTTCTGCTCCATCGACACGGGGAAGTGCTCGACGCTCTCGATCCCTGTTGCGGCCACCACCGCCCCCCCCCCCCCACGGCCACCCCGGGTGAGCTCCACCCTCCAAGCGCCGCGCATTACGAAGTGGCCACTCACACGAGCGCCTGCGCGCAGCCGAGGCCGTGCGCGAGATGGCCGGGGTGACCGACGGCGCAGGGGACGCGGCCCCCTCCTCGCCCTTCTCGGCCTTCTTCTGCTCCGCGGCAGCCTCGGCCGCCTCCTTGACGTTGCTGTTGTCCTCTGCCGGGGGCGCAGACGCAGGGGCCGGGGCGGGGGCAGCGGCGGGGCCCGTGGCGCCCAGAGAGCTCACCGTCGCGGCGGCCACGGCGGCGACCAGCGCCGGGTGCTCCTGCGCGATGCCCTTGGCGGCCTCGCCGAACGCGCGCACGTCCTCGGGGGTGAACGCAGCGTGCAGCTCCTCAGCCATCTCGCGTTGCTGTGTTGGCGGACTGTGAAGAGTGCGGGCGTGCTGCTACGTAGAGACAACACAGGGGCCGCCCTGTATAAGATATTTTGGAAATTTCAAATTCCGGCTGGATGACGTTGTTGCACGAAAATGCACTTTTCCTCGCGGAGCTCAGCTGAACTGCGACGCGGCGGTGCGCAGCCTGGCGAGGGCGTCGGCGGGGGCGATGCCCGAGACCACGACGACCTTGTCGTGCGAGCGCGCGCCGGCCTCGATCGACGCGTCCCTGCGGTGCACTCCCAGCGCGTCGGCGACGACCTCCACGAGCGCCGCGTTGGCCTTGCCGTCCCGCGCCACCTCGGCCACGCTCACCCCCACGGCCTCCTCCTCGACCCCTGCCCCCGCGCGGAACCGCTGAGAGACGTCGCCGGAGGCGGCGGAGGCGGCGGCGAGAACCGGTGATGCCCGAGGACTTGGCGTTGGGCTTGGCGCGCACGACGATGCGCGTGCCGCCGGCCGAGCTGGGCTGGACAGAGGCCGGGAGGCCAGCGCCAGCGCCGGGGGTGCCCGCCGTGGCCTTGGCGTCGGGCGCCTTGGGCCCCTTGCGCGGCTGCTGCGCCTTCTTCTGCGGCATGTCACACAAAAATATCTGCCAGATTCCCGTATCTTCGCATGTGTCAGAATCAGGGATCATCACCCGCCCCGGGAAGCACTTGTCAGCACCACGGACGCGACAGACACCCCCCCACGTATGCCCTAGATGATGGACGCTTCGTTGTCCGAAGGAAACTCAGGAAAAACACTGACGCTTTTCTCCGGATCCGGCGACAGCGACTGCATTTCCGCTCACCCATGAGCAGTACTGACAGAACGCTGCTCGACTGGCTGCCGCAGGACGCGGCCCGCGAGTTCCTGCTGCCGCGCCTCGACCAGCGCTCGCGGTCGCGCCTCTCGCGGACGTGCCGTGCGTGGCGCGACCTCTGCGGCGACCCCGGGCTCTGGTCCGCCCTCTGCGTCCGCTCGGACGACCCCAACGCCTCGCTCGCGGCCCTGCAGGGCTGCCCGGACGCGCGCCACGCCCAGAGGCTGGCGGTGGGCCCGCTGTGCTCGCGGCACTACGGCAGCACGCCGTTCGTGCTCTCGGCCGACGCTGCGCTCTCGCTGGCCTTCGCGTGCCCGCGGCTCCGCGAGCTCGACCTCTGGGCCCTCGAGTGCCCCGCAGAGGCCATCGAGCCCCTGCGCTCGCTGAGGAGCCTCGAGGCGCTGCGGCTGCGCGTGCCCGCGGACGCGGAGGAGGCGACGAGCGGGGCCCTCGAGGTGCTGGCCAGCGACTTGGGGCCGCAGCTCCGCAGGCTGTGGTGCAACAACGGCGCCTTCGCCCTGGGCCTCGCCAGGGCCGCGCAGAGGCTCGGCTCGCCCGCAGCGCTCGCGGGCATCGTCGAGTACAGGGAGGTGCGCTGCGACGCGCTGTGGCGGCTGCTGTCGGTGGCCCCGCTGCCGGGCCTCGAGGAGCTCTGCGTGACCAGCTCGGGCAACGACGCCGAGCCCACGGGGATCGCGCTCGTCGGGAGCTGCCCGAGGCTCAGGGACCTCGAGGCGCACGGGCGCATCGTCAAGGACGCCGTCGTCGGGTGCCGGAGCCTCCGCAAGGTCCGCACGACGACGGGGTTCGGGCGTCAGTACGTCAGCGAGGTCGTGGCGTCGGTCGACGGGCCCCTGCAGCTCGAGGACGCGTCGCTGTACTGCAAGGGTCTCAGCGCCCAGGCGATGTTCGACTTCCTGGAGCTGTGCCCCTGCATCACCCGCCTCTCGCTCGGCAGGCTCGACCTCAGCTCCGAGGCCACTGCGCACGTCCTCGCCGCGCTGCCGGGGCTCAGGCGCCTTCACCTGCACGACCCCGTGCCGCCCAGCCCCGAGGCGCTGGAGGCACTCCGCAGCTCGCAGGCCGTGCTGGACTCGCTGGTGATCAGGTCCGCGTGCACCGAGTGGGTGCAGAGCCTTCTGCTGCTGCCCATGTGCCGCAGCCTCAGGAAGTTCTCGCTGGCCCTCCTGTTCTCCGCCTCGGAGCACGGAGCGTTCTCGGGCCCGCTGGACGTCCTCTGCCGCACCTGCGCCCGCTCGCTGCGGACCCTGAAGCTCGCGGACAACTACGCCGGGGTGTTCCTGTGCAGGAACGAGGTGAT